>JABWDY010024716.1:0-13048 GCA_013358455.1 Thalictrum thalictroides | reverse complement strand
ACAAGAGTTCAGATGTGTTCGAGTTATCTTGCAACTGGTCATCACGATCATAAGACTTGCCCATATTCCAACAATTAGAGTGTAGTTATAAAAACTTGGACTAGAGTTTCATGTTTGACTTCTTTTCTTACTATTGTACGTTTTTGTTTTGTAACACTTTTGAGGAATGATTGATATTAATTTTTTATCCTTTTGATTTCTTTATTATAAATTATTTAACATAAGAGTTTAAGAATTTTTTCAGAATTGCATAGCATGTCAAACAACTTTTTTATAAGTTGTTTATCCTGTTAAGCAATTAATTTACAGTTGCTTAACAAGTTAAGCATGAGTCAAACAAGTGTAAAGAATATGGGGATAATATTGCCCCACGTGGCACCTCGAATGCCGACAGATTGAGATCTCAATCCAATGATTAGGAACAACCTAGGTATTTAACCCTATAAATAGGTACAAGCATCAGATCCCAGGTATGTTGTCCAGTCCCATCGTTCTACAGTAGCTGCATTATTTTCATTCCTCTTCTACCTACTTCAACTGACTTGAACGTCGGAGGGTTAACGCCAACAAACCCACCGGCATCCTTTATTTGTCATTTGCAGGTTAGCTCGTATCTCGAGGAAGGAGCTACCTAAAAATGACATATAATTTGGCTCTAGAAGGTTCCTTGAACCAACTCAAAACACCTAGCAACATCTCTAACAAACATGGTCGGAAGCAGAACAACCAGAGCTCAGCAACAGACAGACTTTGAAAACCTACAAAATAGGTTGGCTTAGTTGGAGCAGCAAAACCAACAACTACAAGATGCCAACACGGCTTTCCAAACTCAGATGCTACTCCGTGAGCAAGACCAAAACCGTCTGCTTGAAATTGCTCGAGTTCAAGCTCTAGAACAAGCCTTGGCAAGTGCACAAGAGCGTGAATCCATCTGGCTCCAGCAAATGCAACAACAGCTCGGGGGAAACCTGGCTGACAACATCCACTAGAACCCAGCTAATGAGCAGGATCCACCTCCCCAACTGGTGCCCCCTCCAGTTCTTAACCCAGAGAACATGGCCGACTCCGAGAACTCCGTTACAGAGAACATCAATCCAGCCGAGCCAGAACCACAACAAGTTGCCGACCCAGGCCCACCGGATACATTAGCCATGTACGCCATGATATTGCAACTTCAGGAGAAACTCAATACAAAAGAAAAAACTACCATTACCGCCGACCTCGCTCGCCTAGACAAGAAACCACTACACATACAATGCTATGAATATGATTTCCCTAGCAAGTTCAACCCTCCAAAGTTTGATCTTTATGATGACATAGAGGATCCTGTTGAATACCTCTACAGATTCAAGTAGCAGCTTGCCGTATGGGACGACGCTCAATATGATTGCATGCGGTGCAAACTCTTCGCAAGCAGTCTCGGCGTCAGCCCAATGGATTGGTATCAATCCCTACAGCCACAGAGTATTCAAACCTTCAAACAATTGGAAGAAGAATTCCTCTCTCAATATCGGCACCAACGCCGTGAGCCAGCAGACATCTGTACTATGTTCGACCTCAGACAAAAACCATCAGAGCCACTGCGCCAGTTTGTTACAAGGTTTAAAACGGAAGTCCTCAGAACAGGTAGGGTCGATGGAAAAAACAGCAGTGGTAGCTTTCAAAAAAGCAATGAGCCCAACATCCGGCGGATATATACAATAATGTCATTTCCCATCAGATGGATACCCTATCCGAACTCTACTCTAGAGTAGACAAAAATATCAAGATAGAAGAGAACTTAGCCAGGATCCAGCCTCACACACCTCAGCTAATGGTGCACACAAAGGCTAACACCAAAGGTCAAGAAAAATCATCCCACCCGCGGGATAACCCTGGCAAAGGAAAGGCAGAAGCAACACACAACAAGAAACCAAGAAATGACAAGAAAAAGTCACCACCAAGAAGACCATCTCCACCGAGACCTTTACCACCATTTAGAGTCTCGCTTTTGAAAATATACAGACGAATCCGAGATCGCCGATACTACAAACACCCCCCAACCAAGTCTGTAAAAATAAAAGGAAAACCATTCTGTGACTATCACCAACAGGACAGTCACCACATAGAAGATTGTTATGCATTCAACAAGTTTATTCACAAACTCATCAAGCTCGGACACTTAAAAGAGTTTGAGCCACGTGATCAAAGGGACGACCGTGACAATCGTGATAACAGGGATACCTGCGACAATCGCGATAGACCACCCCCATAGCTCCTCGGAACAACTAACATTATAATCGAGGCAATCAAGGCTTCAAGAAACGAAAACCGCCGACAAGTCAGGAAAATTCATCACATCCGAGATGGCCCACCGCTCCAACAAGTTGTATTCCCTGTACTCAGAAACGGGAAAAAAGTACATCAATCAGAGCCCATATTCTTTTCTGAAGAAGACCTAGTCGGAGTGGCAATACCACACAAGAACCCGCTAGTCATTACAATCATAATTGGAAGCTGGTATGTTACAAAAATATTGATTAACCATGGCAGCTCTGTCGAGATTTTGTTCAACCGTGGTTTTCAACAAATGAATATCCATCACTCCGAACTGACTCCATCAGCAGGAAACATCTACGGTTTCAACGGAGGATCTAGCACCCCGATGGATGAGATTGTATTTCTAGTAACAGCAGGGCCAGTAATAGCAATGACTAGGTTTGTCATCATAGACGCTGACTCTGAATATAATGCAATCCTTGGTAGAAAATGGATTCATCGAATGAAAGTCGTACTGTCTTCATACCATCAGAACATTCGGTTCCCAACAAATGATGGCCAATATGAGATCATTGGAGACCAAGCTACAACACACTCATCACACTTCCAAACAGTGAAAACACTAACTCAAGAGACTAGGGGCGACAATTCCCCATCACGATCCCATAAATAGCAACTACAGAATGTTGACACTCCAAAACAGAAGAGCCTACTAAAGCTGTCAACCTCACAGATGATGGTGAAACACAAGTCACCAACATCGGAACATTCTTGAAACCTGAAATGCGTAGGGAATTGATCTCGTTCTTAAACAAAAATCGTGATGTTTTCACTTGGGACATCCATGAGATGGAAGGAATCGACCCCGACATCTCTTGTCACAAACTCAATGTGTGCAAAAATGCGAACCCGGTAGTACAGAAAGTCAGAAAACATCAAACCTTAGCTACAAGAATTAGTACTAACAGAGGTTCATTAGATTCTTGACGCCGGAGTAATTAAAGAAGTACAATACCCTAAGTGGGTCTCCAACATCGTGGCCGTCATGAAAAAAAATGGAAAGGTGAGAGTGTGTATTGATTTTACCAATCTCAACATTGCCTGGCCGAAAGACATGTATGTCTTGCCAAAAGTTGATGAGCAAGTTGACAGAACAGCCGGCTTTGAACTTCTATCTTTCATGGATGACTACTCCGGCTACAATCAAATTCCTCTCTACGAGCAAGATCAAGCTAAAACAACTTTCTACACCGATAACAAAACTTTTTGTTACACAAAAATGCCGTTTGGTTCGAAAAACACAAGAGCCACATACCAACGGCTGGTAGAGTACATGTTTCACGATCTTCTCAAAAAGTCAATGGAAGTATACATTGATGACATGCTAGTCAAATCTACCAAGAACTACAGCCACCTCACCGACCTAGCACAGACTTCCGCCATACTAAGGCAGTTCAAAATGAAGTTGAATCCAGAGAAGTGTACGTTCGGAGTCACTTCAAGAAAGTTCCTCAGCTACATAGTTACCAAGAGAGGCATCGAAGTAAACGAACAACAGATCCGAGCTCTAGTGGACATGCCAACTCCGACAACAAGAAAGCACATCCAAATATTACAAGGTAGGATTACGGCGCAAGGTAGGTTCATTTCAAGATCAACGGACAAATGCCGTCCAATTCTCCAATTACTAAGGAAAAATTGTGCGTTTGAATGGGCCACTGAGTGCTAGCAAGCTTTCAACACGCTCAAAACTTAGTTGTCTCAGCCGCCGATCCTGTCAAAACCATCTCCAGGAAAACCTCTCTATCTTTATCTCGTCGTTTCAGAAAGTGTTGTGAGCGTCGTTTTTAATAGAAGGGAGTCAGGCTAGGAGTCACTAGTGTACTTTCTAAGCAAGAAACTAATGGATCCAAAAGTCAGATACACTTGGGTCGAGAAACTTGGCTCGGCATTAATGTTTGCCGCACAACGGTTGAGACCATACTTTAAAGCCTACACCATTACGGTGGTAACTAACCTTCCATTAAAGCAGGCCATTACCCAAATTGAAAAATCCGGAAGAATGGAAAAATGGGCACTTTCTTTGGGAAAGTTTGGGATACAGTTCGAGCCTCAAAAAGATGAAAAATCCTAAGTTTACGCTGAATTCTTGGCTGACTTCCCCGTTGAAGATAACTCATGGTCTTTAGACATGACGGTTGATCATGAGCTTAATGCAAAGCAGTATGAACATCAAGTTTGAAAGAAATCAAAGGGTGGAAACTATTCTCAAATGGATTTGTAAGTTCAGACGGTTCAACCATTGGAGTTGTTTTAATCACACCAGACAACACTAGAATCGAAGTAACAGAAAAGCTAGGTTTCCTGCTCACAAACAATGAGGCAGAATATGAAGCAGTCCTATCAGGTCTCAAACTTGCAGAAACACTCAACATCAAGGAAATAACAGTGTTCACAGACTCAAAACTAGTATCTGAGCAATACAATAGAGGATACGGAGCGCTGACCGGCAACATGGCAGCTTACCTAAAATTTCTCCAACAGATGGCGGCAAAACTAAAGCACTTCCAGATCATCCACCTACCAAGAGGTGAGAACCGCCATGTTGACGCATTGGCTTACCTAGCAGCAACAATGGGAATGGAAGACACGCATACAATCAAGCTCAGCAGGCACGATCAACCATTTCTTCAGACCAAAAAAGTCATGGTTTCGGAGCAACCGAGGGCGTGTTGGATGGACCCACTAGTCCAATACCTCCAGAACAATAATCTCCCCAATGACAAATCAATTGCAAGGGGAGTCATTCAGAAGGCAAAGCAATACGCCGTTATCCAAGGGAGCCTCTATAGGAAAATAGTGTCAAGGTCATATATGAAGTGTGTCCATCCAGGCAGAGTTGAAGCCATAATTGCTGAAACATATGACTAGGGCAATGGCTCGACGACTCATCATACACGGATTTTACTGGCCCAAAATGCTTGCTGATTGCTCAGATTTTGCAAAAAAAATGTCATGGATGTCAACTCCATGCTCGGCTCATTCATGCCCCCGCAGAGGAGTTCCATTACGTTAGCAACCCTTGGCCATTTGCTATGTGGGGCCTTGATATCGTTGGTAAGCTTCCTAAATCAGGACGAAGCAAAGTTTTTCTGTTGGTAGCAACTAATTATTTCACAAAATGGATAGAATTGAAGTTATACCACTACAACAGGTCAAGGAGGAGCAAGTCATCGATTTCATTTGGGAGTACATCATATCTCGTTTTGGAATCCCACGAGCAATCGTTACTGACAACGGCGCACAGTTCCGAGGACCTAAAGTCCAGGACTACCTCAAAGGGTACGGAATCCAACAACATTTCTCCGCCCCGAACTACCCTCAAGGAAATGGTCAAGCCGAACCTTCCAACAAAACTATCTTAGAAAACATCAAGAAAAAATTGGAAGACAACGGCACAAAATGGATAGAACAGCTACTCGAGGTACTCTGGGCTTACAAAACTTCACCGCGCCGATCCACTCGGGCGACACCGTTTTCCCTTACCTATGGTATTAAAGCAGTAATCCCACCCGAAATGGTCGAAACATACGACTAGGGCAAATGTGGTTGACATCAGCATCAACGGGGAAATCATTAACGAGAACTCATACTCGCAGATGAAGTTAGAGAAAAAGCTAGGCTCCGTTTAGAACGATACCGTCGTCAAATTCAAGCTTAGTATGGGAAGAAAGTCAAGCCCAGAAAGCTTCTACCATGAGACCTTGTATTACGCCGACAGTACCCATCCCCAACAAAGTTAAAACCTGCTTGGGAAGGCCCATATGTGGTTGTGCGCCTAGGATCTAATGGTGCCTATCATCTATCAACAATGACTGGAACTCTAATAGACAAACTTTGGAATATTTCAAACTTAAGGAAATATTATGCCTAGTTCAGATCAATACTGTTTTATGATTCCAAATTGTTATATTTTGTGTTAGATCTAATTACCGAAATTGACAACAACGTTTGATAACATTTTCAATTCTAACAACGTATTGCAGAAATTGACAACAACGTTTGTTTTTCTTAAACCCGATAACAACAACGTTTTACTCCGGTAATAAGCCGGATTTATGTATACGTGGCATCGGTGATGCTGACTTGGACCCTTAAAATTAAAAAAAAATTCCACGTGGACTAACCCAAATCGACAGTTGTGAAATAAACTTTCGAGACAAAACGTTGTTGTCATTTGTGTTTCTTTTGTAAAACTTCTTCTTCTCTACCAACCCCACCACATCTCTACAACTGTTCTAATAGGGACCAAGAAAAAACCAACAAAATCTAATAAGGACAAGGAGAAAGCAACTGGTATTGCTAATAAGTCAGTCACAATCAATGAAGGATTCAACAAAGTTCTCGAATATGTTAATGCGACAATGAAGGATCTGATAAAGACCATTTGTAAGTGATTTCTTTGACTTTTAAATTCATTTTTGTTGTTTCTTTTCACAACATGGGGGTGTTAGATGTATTTTGGGGTTAAATTTCTGCAATTTTATATATCTAGGGTTTATAAACAAAGTAATGAAATTTGGGGTTTTCAATTATATTTGATTATTGATGTAATTGATTGAATCAAGGTCAAGAATAAAACATTCTATACTATTATCTTACAATTTTATTTTCAAATTCGTGTTTTTGTGGAATAAAGTATGCAAATTTAGGGATTTCTACTTATAGTATAGTATCAATGAATTGATTACTAGAAAGCATGCAATTTAGATTTTAATCTAGGCTGTGAGTTTATTCATTTTATAATGCATGGAATTTCTAGTACATTGTAAAGCATGATATTTTAATAGATTGTAAAAGCATGCATTTTAATAAATCTATATTTTTTTTGTCTTTTCAGTTCCAATACAAACAAGAACTATTGAACTCCATCATGGTGGTACATTCATTACTCAGCCTTACTTGAAATATGACAAGGGGTATTGCACTCACTATCCTAATATCCGTACTGAGCATATTTTGTTTACAGGTCATTGCATTACAGGTCATTGCATTATAGGTCATTGCATTACAAGATGAGGTTTGGCAGACCTCTACCTGTGCATTGAAGTGAACTAAATACATTGAAGTGAACTAAATACATTCTGAACTATTAACTCTAACTCTAACTAACAGCTAATTTGCTTTAACTCTAACTAACAGCTACTTAGCTTTAATGCAAAACAAGAAACCTTTTAGACCACAGTTTGCTTGAGAGAACTAGTTACTCTGTTTCTTTGGCATCTTCTAGATAATAACGAGCTGATAGGGATAGAAAATTATGTTGATGAGGCTTCTTATGATGCTGATGTTGAATTCTGGCGTGCTCGAATCACTTCTGCTGTTCAAAGGTCACTGTGTGAGGGCCATTTTGAAGCTTTTCAGGATTTCCATGCTGGAGTGGAGGACCTCTGTCATGCTTTGACTGGAGCAATCAAGAGAATACGAGATCAAATGGTTGTTTTCTTTCCTCCACCCCCTCTTAGAATGAAGAGGATGAACTGGATCCAGTTTGCGTCTTGGTCTGAATATGGGCATGGTGATGGGGTTGAAGAGGAATGCAGCACCTGGGGATATTATGGGAGTCAATGCGTGAAGATCTGTCCTGACTGCAAGGCTGCATCTATGTTCAATCCTTGTAATGAGAAAGTTGCCTGATAAACTTTGAATTTCTTTTCTTGATTGTAATATAGACTTGAAATCAGGGAATTTTCATTTGCAAATCAAACACAAGCTATAGAGAATCAGGGAATTTTCATTTGCAAATCAAACACAAGCTACAATTGAAATTGAAAGTGTATCATCTTCACTTCCAGACAAACATGAAAATAAAAACAAAAACAAAAACAAACAACATCATCTTCATCTTCTTCTTCAATTTAGCTGCATCCTCCATTAAAATTTCACAAGCTACAGTCTTTTTCTCTAACTCCTTCTCCAATCGCCTATTCTTCTTCTCTAATGCTTCAATCTTGCATTCCAAGTCTTCACTTTTGTTCTTCATGTATTCTAGCTTGCTTTCTGTACTCCTTGTAGATGGTGGATCAATCCATTGAAAAAACTCACAATTGTGACTTGGGTAATGGAAACAACCAAAAAATCGTCTTCCACGTGACTCATTTGTAGTTGATGTCCTCATTATAGCTTCATCTCCACAAAAACATTTAGGTTTATGAGAGTTAATTGAAGAACAAGACATAATTGGGTTGTATTCTCTTCAATCTTAGATTCTAGGGTTTCAAATTTTAAAATTGGGGAAGAACAAATGATAAAGTCGATTTCTTAGAATTGAAAGATAACAAAAGTTTTTTATTTCACAACTGTCGATTTGAGTTAGTCCACGTGGAATTTGGGTTAGTCCACGTGGAATTTTTTTTTAATTTTAAGGGTCCAAGTCAGCATCACCGATGCCAAGTATACATAAATCCGGCTTATTACATCGGAGTTGTTATCGGGTTTAAGAAAAACAAACGTTGTTGTCAATTTCTGCAATACGTTGTTAGAATTGAAAATTTTATCAAACGTTGTTGTCAATTTCGGTAATTAGACTTTTTGTGTTATGTGCTCCGAATTAGTGAAATATGTCATGACAAATCAGTGAAATTCAAAACAGGCATTGGCTTTACAAAAAAAATACTATGTTATAAGAAAATGTCCTAATTCTCTAAGTGAAATAACCCCGTTATAGCAAGGCTAAAAGTGTAACGGGACGCCCCTATGAAAACACACAAGGGAAGCCCAGTCAAATTGACTCGGGGACAACAGCTAACTAGGTGAGAGTCTTAGCAAGGTAGCAGTTAAATTCTAACACTTGCCTACCACACCGGCGTCCCTCTCGGAGGTTTGGCTACACCAACACCGAGAGATACCCCGACTAGGGAAGAACCCAAAAGGTTTGTATCACTACTTCTATAATAAAGATCCATCTCTCTCTCTCTGTGTGGACGTAGGCTTTTGCCGAACCACGTAAACAATGGTGTTCATGTCTTATTTACTTGTTTATCATTTTATTACATAATGATTTACTATTTAATGTATTGACCGAATTACCATCATCATGGGTCTCTCCCAAATTTGGTCAATACAGTGTCTTTTCCTGAATGACGAAATTGTTTATATCAGTCACAAAGAAAAAAAAACATACAGTAAAAAAACACTTGACTGAGTTGCTTAACATGTTAAATAACTATTTTACGAGTTGCTTAACATATTAAACAACCTTATACGAGTTGCTTATCATATAAAACAACTTTTTTGTGATTTTCATAACATGTTAAACAACTTTTTTATATGTTAAGCAACTTTTTAATAATCACATAATATGTTGAGCAATTTCTTATATGTTGCTTAACATAAAAAACTGTTTAACCTGGTAAGAAAGTTTTTCTTGATTGATTTGCTTAACATGTTAAACAACTTTTTTTTCACCTTAACATGTTAAGCAAGTTTACAAAGGTTGTTTCAGATTTTAATCAACTATTAAACACCAGAAAAGAAGCCAATAAGTTTACAAATATTGATTTAAGATGGTAATCAATCATTAAACACCATAAAACAAGTTAGTAATCAAACTACACCAGAAAAGAAACAAAAAATAAGTTGAAGTGGTGGAAACTTACTTGATAATCATAAATTCCTTTTTCTTCATCTGGTTCTTCTATGTTTCTTTGTTTTCACGTTGAATCTTCTGTTATATCTTCAGTAATTTTTGCCTTCCTATTAGGTTTGTTTGTTGTCTTTCTTGCCATTGTAGATGTAGATCTAGGGTTTAGAAATAAAATTTGAGAGCGATTTCAAGATTGTTAATAATAAGAGAGAGATAGGTGTGACATTTGTGATAGATTTGAGAGATGTTGCAATTTGCAGAGAGAGAAAGAAACGTTGTTTTTTGTAAAGAAGATTGAGTGAGATATGAGATAAAGTAGTTCTCAATTAAGATTTGATTTGAGACAAAGAGAAAGATAGAACAATGAGTAAAAGTATAATTGGGCTAAATTGTCCTAAAACCTAACTAAAGGTTTCGGTTGTCCTTGGGCCCGATGAAACTTCTTATTTTGCCCTTGGCCCCAAAAAGCGAAACCTTCATATCCACCACTACCATCTTCATGTCAATGTCTAATGCCGCCACCACGAGGTCTACCAACTTCGTTGCCTCTGTATTTTGTTTTGTTTAAAGAAAGAGAGAGAACATCAAGAAAGAATTTGTATTTGGATATACGAACAAAGATTGTAGGGTGTGTTTGATAACACATTTTCCATGGAAAATCAGCTATTTTCCACTATATTCTGGTGTTTGATAACAGTTTGGGCCAATTGGCAAAAAAAAAAAAAAAATCGCCAAACCCACTCACGTGACCAAATTTTCCACGATTTGCCTGGAAAATCAATCAAAAATTGTTCCATCTCAAGAGGTGGAACTCCGTATTTTCCAGGTTGAATTCACCCAATATATAATATAACGACAAAAAAACGAAACGAGCCTCTTCTCTCTCTCATGGCGGCTATCTAGCGGCGACGAAGAAGATACACAGTCTCATGTAAGCTTTCTTCTCTCTCCTTTTCGTTTTTCTTTCTTCTTCCTCATTCTCCATCCTCTCTTCAATCTTTCTGAACTTTTTTAGTTTTTTTTGGTTTGTGAATTCGAATTTAATTTTTAGGGTTCTTCTTCCTCTCTCTGAACTCTTCTGTTTCTTTTTCAATTTTTTGAATTCGAATTTGATAGGGTAAGGGTTTTCGAAATAAACTTGGGGGTTTGGGGGGGTTTTGAATGTATGTCAACTGAATTGTCTGGTTGAAGTTTGTTTGAATGAAGAGAATGAGTCTGATTCAAGTGAAGGAAAAAAGCTTGAGGATAGCTTCACCTCTGAAAGCAGTTCAGATACTGAGAAGACTGAAGAGACTCAATCTTCTGGCTCTCTTAAGGAATCAGAAGATTGTTGTAATTCTGAGTTGACATCTGAGCAAGATAGGGTAGAAACTCATGTTACTAAAACTGAACTTGAATACACACAATTGAAAGAGGTTTCGAAAATATCGAAGTCTAGCACTTTTGTGAGATTGAAAATCGGCCCTTTGCTTATGGTGTTTTTAATTGCTTGTGTGTTCATTCCAGTTATTGATACTCCTGTTCTCTTACCATCTGGCCAGCCTTATAAATTTGATGGATCAGCTAAACTCCTGTTCTCCTTTTCCTCCAACTCTCTCTCACCGTCTCTACAACCCTCCTCGATCTCAATTTTCTCTCCTCGATCTACATTTTCTCTTTTCAATTTTGTTTTCACTCATTTGTTTCTTCAATCTGTGGATTTCAGGATTAGGTTTTGGAGTGTCGATTTTGGCCAATCGATTTTGAACCAATTAGATTTCGATCCCTCTTCAGTTTCTTCGTGTGGTAATGTCAGGTAATTTCTTATAAAATTTCAATGGAATCTTCTAGTTTACTACTATTTTCTTCTACTGTAGCATTAACGAAACAAAATTCTGCAACCATAAATCAAGAAGCTGTTCTATTTCTAACATTGTCATATGTATAAGTATTAATATTGTATATTGCCTAAATAATTGATTTTTTTAGAAATACAGTATTCCATGAAACATTAAGTTTGGAATGTTAAGTTTATAAGGTGCAACAGAGAGATTTTCAGTTAGGATTGCATCCATTGTGGATATTGAGCAAATTTTTTAATGAAACAGTTTAGTTCATTACCTTTATTTAAATCATACTTGGGAAGACATAGTGGGAAGAGTGTAAATGACCCCAACAAGTTAATGAAGTCTCCCATGAAAGGAAATGCAGCAGTGATGAATGTTTTCACTGCAAGGAGAAGTGTGCGTAAGAGAAACACAATTTGATATTCATCATCTTGACACAATTTGAATAAAATAGCACATGCTACTTTGAATTCACATCCTTTCCCTCTCTCTTATTGTATAGGTATCAATCTGTTAAAAATATATTGGATTAAGGTTGGCCTTCAATTATAGATATCAATGTTTCTGGTTTGTGCATATAATAGCAACATTAGTTGAGACACTTTTGATTTATACAACTATCAAACCTACTTGTCTATATATTGTGTGTTTGTGACGAACTCTTGATCTTTTATGTCATTGCAGTAGTATCTACTATTTAACCTAGACACAAACATTGCACTTGCCTCTTCATACATTTTTTTCAGGCATTCTGCTCAATGTAGGCGCTTGGTGTAATGTGGTGCAAATTAGAGTTTAGTTATCCCCTGTTTATTTGGTTGTAATTGTTGATGCTATTTGGTCATTTCATTTATTTTTGTAAGAACTGTGTCAGAATTTTAGTCTTTATGGTGTTTCCTGGAATGAATGTGAAAAGTACAACCTTATAAGAGGGGCCTTGTGGTGGTTTTTTCTGTTTCAGAAGCTAATTTTGAAATTTAATAATATCTGTTGGTATATGACCTGCACCCGTTTGATTTTCAGATAATATCTTATGTTCTTCTCATTGCTTAGCTTCTACCGAAGAACTTACTTCACGAATATTAACAATTCAGTTGGCCATCCATTTGGACATTTGTTTCTTTTCTTTAGGATTCAATAAGTTCGTGGCCAATCCTTCATGGCGCTCGTGACAAACGAAGGAGCTGCCTACTCATTCCTCAACTGGGATACAGTAAGGGGACTTATTGTTTTCATAACAGGTTTTGAAATAAACCCTTTACCTGTGCTGAGTTAATTTTTTGGTATTATCATGATCCTTATTTTCAGATGGATATAA
>JABWDY010024712.1:23209-34195 GCA_013358455.1 Thalictrum thalictroides | reverse complement strand
AAATTCAAAGCTTTTTTACCATCAAACTTAGTTGTCTGTGGATTATATCACATCACTACAAAAAGTAAGAAATAAACAAAGATTGAAAAAAGTTAAATGTGACGTTTTGGTTCGAAGTGACATAAGACTTTTTTGACAATAAAAATTCGTACGCAACATGGTATTGCGTCTAATTTATGGTTTTAGCATTTTTGACAATTTGCATTAGAGATACTGTTTGATATAGCAGGAATAACAATTTAGCAACTTCTATTCTATCCTAGGTGGAGGCCAAAATATGGATGTTGCATTAGAGATGCTCAAAGCCTCTATCATTCAGTTGCTGAATGCTAAAGGTCCTACCAATTCACAATAGAAGCACAAAAACAACGAGCAAGAGTGTAAAAACAAAAAATAGGCCAAAGAAAAAATTAGATTGCCAATCAAAAATATCACTTTGGAAACGCAATCTGTAAACCCCTAAAAACTAGTGTAACAACAAATAGAATCTCATAAAAGTAAAACAACATTTTCTTTGAAAAGGTAGCTTTCTGAGTTCTGACATTTTCATTAAGAGAATATATATATATATCTTACTTTGAAAAATAATACAGAAATCACTCACATCTAGAATTCATATGGTATGGCACTATGGCCCTATGGCAATGAATTATGTATGAATAAATGTACAAAATATACTTCTCTTATTAGTATGACTGCATGAGGGTGAACAAATTGAAGAATGCAGAAGAAAAACAAACACAATTGCTGCAAGAAGCTTCAAGTTCTTCTCTGGCTTCTCTTTGACATCTTGACAATCATTTGCTTGAGATCATCACAGTAACTGTGTTGGTAATCTATCCACAAGCATAGTTGCCTTATCGCCTCCCTTTTCTCTTCTTCCCTACCAATAAGGTCCGCTTCTTTCTGTATCATATTCTTCTCTAAAACTTCTACTTTCTTCCCAAGTTCACTAACAATTTTCATTACTATATCTTTCTCTTCTTGCTCTTTGCTCACTTTCACTGCTAAGTTTCTTATCCTTTCTTGTAACAGTGATTCTTGTTCTTTCTTGTCGCTCAGTTCTTCCACAAGATTACCAGCCTGCTTCTCCAGTTCTTGCTTCTCACCATTTGTCCTAGAGATCCAGTTCTTTGCAAGTTGAAGTTCATGTGGAAATTTTGAAATACGGTCCTCAAACGACCCCTGATATTGCTCAAACTTCTGGAATGTCAGTTCCAGTTCAGAGAAGGCCCTGTACGCTCTTGCCATATTGGCCTTCATAGAAGCAATCTGTTTGGATAATCGCAAAATTTGATCTTCTAGTATTTTTCTTTCATGCTTTAAGTTCTCTTCCATCTGGCCATAATGCTCTTCCTTCTCAGCAAGCAACTGTTCTGTGACACGAAGCTTCTGAATTGCAAGGCGAAGCTTGACTTCAATGGTGTCCACCTCTTCCTGTAACCGTCCAATTTCTTCTTGGTGCTCTTCTTGCATTTGCTTCAACATCATAATTGTTCTTTCCTTTGTCTGCAGCAGGTTGTCTTTCTCTTCAGTTGTTACTGTCCTCTCGTTCTCGGAGAGTTGGAGCTTTTCTTGGAGTCCTCTGTGAGTTTCGTCAAGATTACATAATTCAACTCTCAACTTCTCAAGTTCTTCATGTCCAGACTCTATCACCTTCTTCAACCCTTCAACCTCTTCTTGTAATTTAACAACCACCTCATCTTTAGATATGCTTTCCTTCTGGAACTCTTCCATCATTTCGCTTATCTTCAATTCAGCTACTTGAAGGTCTTGCCTTGATACTTGAAGAGAGTCTTCAAGTTTTTTATAGTCCTCGTTAATATCGTTGAATCTGTCTTCCTTCTCCTTCAACGCTCTTTCATATTCAATGTTTAGCTCCTTCAAGCGAGTCTGGTTTTCTGAAGCCTCCTGCTTTTGTTTCTCAATCTGCACTTCTAAGTCGTTCTTTTGAGCATGTAAAGAGGTCAGCTCCAATTGCAAGTCACTGACAGTTGCTGTATAATTGTTGATTTGAGTGGATGCATCAGTCTCACTATGCTCAAGTTTTTTCAAGAGAGTAGAAACTTCATCTTCCTTCTCCTTTGAAACTCTCTCCAAATCTGAATGTTGATCTTGCAATTCTTTTATGATTAGTTGCAGCGCTAAAGTTTCTTCACTAACTCGTTCAGCTTTCTGTGCTTCACCTTTGATCATCTTCTCCAAATCACTTCTTTGGGTGCTCAAGGATCCTATCTCCACTTGCAGGTTTTTCACATGAGTTACTAAATCCTCTCGTTCTTTTAAAACTCCTTCCTGTTCTTCATTCATCCTTGCCAAGTCACGGTTCAGCTTTTCAATCTGCATCTGGTAATCTGAAGCCTCTTGATTTATTTTCACCATCTCCAACTCTAATTGATTTTTCTGTGTGTACACAGAGCTGAGTTCCAGCTTTAGGTTGTCCATCTGTAGCGTTAATTCTTGCATTTGTACTGATGCTTGGCTTTCAGTGACCTCAAGTTTCTTATGAAGAGAAGAAAGTTCATCTCCCCTTTCATTTAATGATCTTTCCATACTTGAAATCTTCTCAAGCAGCTCACTTTTTATTAGCTGCACTCCCATACTTTCTTCTTTCAATATCTCGACTTCTTCACTTCTAGTCTTGATGTGCACTTCTAATTCTCTTTTCCCGGTAATCGAATTGTCCAGATCAAGTTGCAGGCTTTTTACCTGCGCTGCCAGTTCTTCGTTGTCGTGCAGATTTCTTTGCTGATCTGCAATCTTCTTAGACAATTCTTTGTTCAGGATTTCTATTTGCGACTGGTACTCGGAAACCTCGTGGTTTCTTTTCTGGATATCCAATTCTAACCCATTTTTCAACACGAGAACAGACTCAAGTTCTAAATGCAGATTGTTAACCTGTTCCGTCAGGTCATTGATTTCAGATGCCACTTTATTCTCACTGTCCTCAAGTTTCTTTAAGGCTTCAAAGAGCTCATCTTTACTTTGCCCCAACATTCCTTCTAGTTCAGACATCTTAGATTGTAATTCAACCACCACCAGCTGGTTCTTCAAATTTTCTTCTTTCAACTGTTTAGCTTCATCGAGGCTGTTTCCCATCTTCTCTTCCAGTTCATATTTCTGAGCACTTAACGTTTCCAATTTCAACTGCAAATCATTGCCTCTTTCTTTAAGGTCCCTAATTTGAGCAAGTGCGCTGTTCTTACTTTCCTCACTTTCAGTCATGAGTTTAGTGAGTTGATTTTCTTGTTCCGTCAATAATCTTTCCAGTTCTGCAACCCTGTCCTGCAGCTCAATTTGGACTTGCTGTAAAATCAAGTTTTGCTTTTCCATTTGTTGAACTTCATTTGTTTTATGTTCCAAATTCTCATCAAGCTCCTGTTTCTTGGTGCAGAAAATGTCCAATTTCACTTGCAGGTCAGTTACTTGTGCCTCCAATACCTTGGTCTGAGCTGATGATTCATTTTCAAAGTCATAATGTATCTTGGAGAGCGAAGAAACTTCCTTCTCTCTTTCTTCTAACATACCTTTCAACTGTTTTATTTCATCTCCGAGTTCCTTTATTACTTTTTGGGCCTGTTCTATCTCATTGGTCATATCTGAATTCTTTGAGAGCATTGTGCCATTTTCTTCCTCTTTAGACCCCAGAGCCTGGTTTAAAGTACTTACTTGGTGTACTGCAGAATCCAGTTGTTGCTTTAAATCAGAAACTTCTTGCTTAATAGACTCCACTTCTAGCTTTAGAGCGCCTTTCTCAACCGACATTTGTAATTTCTCATCTTTCAACTGATCAATAGTTGCTCTAAGTCCTTCAATGACTTGTTCTCCCTCCTCAATCCTGTTCAACGCCTTTGAATTCTCAATCTTCAGTGCTTCCTTTTCTGAGTCTGTATTCTTCAAGTTCTGCTCCAGGCTAGCTTCTAACTTGATGGCAGCCTCCAATTTAATGTTCATATTTTCGCTCTCGGCTTGTAGTCGCAATCTCTCATCTTCCAGCTGCTCAGCCATTAGTTTAAAATGTTCAGCATTCTTTTCTGCTTCGTCAATCTTGCTCAAAGCTTCCAGATATTTCGAGCTCAAATCTTCCTTCTCAATGCTTGTAGTTGCCAATTTCTGATTTGCAGCCTCCAGTTCTAGCTTCAGGTTTGCTGTCAGCTTAGGAAGTTCATGTTTCCTGTTTCTAGTTTTAATTTTGGAGTGGTCAGAGTCTGAGTCTGAGCTGGAACTAGATGACGATTGAATTTTTTTCTTTTCTCTCTGATGAGTTTCCTTCTTCAGTTCTCCTGTAAGATGATCATAAAGTGCATAGAGAGATTGGTACTGTTTCTGGAAATCCTCAACAAGATTGATAAGTTCTGACTCTTTGCTCGAGTTCTCTAATAGGTCCCCATCTGTATATTCTTCTTCTTTGACAAGTTTCAACATCTTATTTATTTTTTTCTCGATTTCTGCATGATAAGAAACCATCCTGAATCAGCTGCATAATAATCAGAAATAAAAAAAAGTCCATGTACAAAGCCATATGATAAATCCCTCGTAAAACGGATGGAGTCTCAATCTCTACATGTTCCCCCCTAATATAACCTATTGCTATGGTTGCCTAAGTTCTACTAATATCATGTGAAGTTTCGAAATTTCAATACGGAAGGAAAAACTGTAAGAAAACACATATTATTAGCTTTAGATTATATATCTTCAAAGACCTACATACTAAATTTTGACTTGGGTTGGTTTAACAACTGATATCTATTGGAACTAAGCTGCATGTAATTATCCTTTGGAAGAAGCAATCATTTTCTTTCAAACATAAGGTGCAGACTAAAGATTGTGCAACTTATGATTTTATTATGGCTTTCCAATATGGTACTTAATGCCTTACTAAACTTGATCACACTTTAGTTATAAGCTAATTGTCTTGTAACTTTAAACATGCTTATGAGTTTTCTTGTGGGGTGCTGACTACATAATAAGCTTTACAAAATCTCATAGAGCTGAAGATCAGCTGGAGTATCTCAAAACAGCATAAAATGAATACAAATAAATAAACATCCTTATGAAAAGAATCAGATGATATCTGTTTTCAAATATCTTATTCTTAATTTCATCAATTCCCTACGTAAACTAATCAAGAGCATTCTATTATTTACATAATTGTAAAGAAGAATTACCTTTCCTATTTTTTTCCAGCTCTTCAGAATTTTCATTAGTAACGTGATGTCCTAAAAAGGACCTCATCGACTCTGTCCACCAATGTTTTGCCATCTTCTCTGCTTTTTCTTTCTAACAAGTTTGCCTTCAAGACAGGACCATCACTATCTCAAGTAAATTGCAGGAATATCTGGCAAACAGAATAAAGGAATGCATGAATATGTGAAGAACAGGGGAAACTTGACTCAAAATTCCAAAAACTTCTGCTGTGTCCCCTGGATGAAATCATGCAGATTATATTTGTTGGATAAATTTCCTAAGTTTCTTCATACCACTTTCAGATTAAACACAGAGGATAAGAAAATAAACAAAGCTAGGATAAAATTGCCAAGCAACAAAAGTTTTAATTTGAGTGTTGTTGGGTGGATCTGATCCAGCAAAAGTCAAACATGCCTGTATTTTGGCTGGACTTGAGACGTTTTCACTATGTTTCTTACAGGTAATACATATTTTTGAGGGGGTCAACACAGATATTTAGATACAATACATTATGTTTAAGTTGGGAAATTTTGACAGCTTAGGCATTAAAAGATGGTCAAAGATCTTTCACTTTCTTGCAGCCAGAGTGCAAGACCATTGCTCCCAAGAAATGAGCCTACCCTCCAAAAAAAAAGGACCTTGCTATGTGTCTAACTGTTTGACAGAAAAATAATCCCAATACAGCTTTTATTAGACAAAAAATACCATTTTTAAGCTCCTATTATTGCTTTTAAATGGTTGAGATTGTTTACAAATTGTGGTTGGCTGCTTTTGGACTGTTTTTTCCTGGTCCTCTTTGACACATGACTGGTCAAATACAGTTTTCACATCACTAATCCAACTCTTATGAATGCATCGCCAGAAAATAAACTGAATCACTTGATCATGGGCACTAAAAAAAAATATTTAATATATTGATGATCTATAATAGCACAGTTAATCATCAATGAAGGGGATAAAGATTGGGATCAATCGACACATCATAGTAATAATAATCGTAGAGTTATTAAAATTATGAATTAGGTGAAAAAAAAATCGGGTTCTTACAGGTCAGCTTCATCATGATTGGTCCAGCTATAAAAGTTAGAAATGATTCCTCTTTTTGGCTAAAATAATTACCCATAATTTATATGATGTCATCAGTCATCTACATGGTTTTGTCACAGCCAGGCAGTCAAAGCATATCCAACGGTTAACTTTTTAGAATATGCTCATACATACAAAAAAATCCAAGGTTGAGCTTTTTTCCATTTTTCTGAAATGATTAATTTATTACAGAAATCCAGCTAAAATTAAATATAAAATGAAAACAAATAGTTTAATAATGAGGTTATTTACCAGATATTTCTTCTTCTTTTTGTTCTAGTTGAGTTTGATGATCAGTTTTCTTCAACATCTGCTTCTTTGATTTGTGCCGAATTAACTTCAAGTCTTCAATAACTGAAAAAAGAAAGTCAATCAGGAATAATCATTTTGTGAAAAGGTGAGGAAATCAATTTGAAAATTAAATCTAACTCAAGAGAATTTTGATCTAAGCTTAACATAAACTTAAATAAGAAACAGAAGTTCAGATAACACTCAAGAAGAAGAACTCAATAGTTATATCAATTAGCTGCCGCGATCAAACTTCCAATAACTAGTTTCTGTTTTAGATCTAAGCAAAACAGAATGAAATAGTAAACTGAAGAAATCGATTAAGCAAAACTGAATAAGAGTTTTTGAAAATAAATCTAGTTGTTGACCTGAAGAAGAAGAAGAAGAAAAAATTAATCTTGATGATCAAACTCATCGAGCTCAAAGTCTTGAAAAGTCCACAAGGCGATCTTGATTTTCTCCAACACAGTTAACACTAACGAATCATCTTAAGAGAGAGAAAGAGATAGAAACTTAGAAACAAGGAATTGTTATGAAACAGACAGAAATATGGAAAATGTGAATAAAGTGAGTTTGTTTGGATTATAGAATTTTAGCGACTCATAACGCATTAGTATTATTGAGTCAGAGTACTGACAAGTGACAACTACAACAATTCCAGAATGATGGAATCTTTGGAGTTTGTTTGAGTAATAATGCCCTAAGAAAGGTACATTATTTACGTGAAATGCCAATTGAATGATATGAATAACTTTTACGCGGTGACGGCTGTTTCCCGCGCTGCTCTGTCGTTTGTTTTGTCCGTAAAATTGCTTTTAAAAATAAGTCCAAAACGATCTTTGTTATCACAAATATAACCCCTTGAATAATGATGAAATTTGCTGGAATTTTTTATTTATGTAATTTTGAGATTTGTAAAAAGTTTTGCTGGCATTTGGAATTGGAGGTATAGTTGTTTGTCTATAGGCTAAATATGATATGAAGATGCCCTTTTTCAAGGTCTTTTGAGTGTGTGTAGAATATAGGACAAATTTAAGGTTAGCAAACTTTTTAATAACTTCTTTCTATGTGGAAAGGCATGAAAGGCAACTGAGTTTGGCCCTTTTTCTTCCTGTGATGCAATTAGTCAGAAAATAAAACAAGTGCAATAGATTTCATCCAAACAACTATATTACCAACATTTTCTGAAATATTTTGTCATGGAAGCTTCCAAATACAACAAAATCCAATGTACAACAGCAATCCCTGAATTTTGTTTCATTCTTCATTATGCGTAAGTTTTTGCTTTTTCCATTTGTAGGCTGCCTCAAGGATCTTGAGATTAGGAGCTGCAGTCTCCTCAGGAAAGATGTAGTCATAATATTCCTCGTATCTGAACGAAAATAAACGGTTCACATCATCATCCAAACTACTAAAGACATAATTAAACAAAAAACAGGGAGACAACATACATAAAATGTAAGAGCAAAGGGCATACCCTGCAGGTCCATCCTCAGAGACAATCTCTCTCCTCTTTTTGAGCTTCTTAGGCAGTTTATTTTGCACTAGGCTGACATCTCCGGTGCCACCAAAACTACTCTCCATATTAAGCCACTCCTCCAAAAGCATAGCTCTTTCTTCCTTTAATTCAGGTTCTGATGTTCTAAAGTAGTTAACAGCCCTTTCAAATATCCCTGGTGCATAGAAAAGAGAAGTGAGAATCATATTATAAGCTAATTAGCACAAAGTGCAAAGGAAAAAAAAAAAAAAATTCAATTGTCAGTCTGTCACATACTTCTAGCGCGCTCGACGCATTGTGTTCTTTGTTCTTGGAGTAAAGCTTGATCATTCTCATCAAGCATATTACTACTGCCTTCCACATTAGCGTTTGCCACCAACTTGCCACCGTCTTCATTACCAGCAGTTGCCCCTAACTTATCACCGCCTTCCATACCAGCAGTTGCCTCAAACTTTGCATAACTAATCCACACCTTCAAGTGTTTCGTCCTATCGAGTAGGTTCTCATACAGTTTTCTGGTTCTGTCAAACTCGCTTTCTGAGATTTCGAAGTCAATGTATGCCTGTTGCCAATAACATTGTTAAAAAAAATCAGGGGAAATAAGTACTAGGATATATAATACTATCAAGTTGTTATCTGAAAACCCATCATATAGAAGTAAAAGGATAACGATTGAACATATATACCTAAATAAACAATTTGGTAAAACTTTGGAGATTAGAAAGATTATATATAATTTTCTATAATCATTAATTAGCTGAAAACTACTGTCATAATGCGTATAAACTACTGTCGTAAAGCGTAGTGATCAGAACGGAAAAAAACGATATATCAACTAATGGGTTTGACGGAATAAAAATGATTTGTCATTTCTGGGTTCAACAGAAATACACAAATCTCTGTTCAGCTTATGAGCAACAAATAATCTTCAGTAATCACAGAAGTTTGAACTCTTATTGGCAAAAGAAAATATTTTCTGTTGACATTGCTGCTTCATTCAGTGATTTTTATCTCGGTGACAGTAAGGAAATTACACAAACATATTCAATTGACCCGATGCAAATTCATTATACAATTTTACCAAATTTGAACATTGTCGGGTTATTGCCTTATCCCGTCTTCTGTGACTACAGATGAGTATATACATGCTTGCAAAATCCCGGTTAATATGTTTAGTTCTGATATTTTGGGCCAACAATTGGGGTTTGGCTCCAGTTTCAAGATCATCCAAAAATATGATGAAATTAACATTCTAAACAGAGGTTTTGGAATTGATATGTACAAATCAGACAACAACTAAAAATAATTCCAGCAAAAGTGAATACTGTAATAATTAAAGAAAAGAACGGAGGATATTTCCCTGCGCACCTTCCATAACAACTCTGGCATATCCAAGGCAGGTTGTGCAATCGCGAGTTCAAAGATTGCTCTAGCCCTCTCAGTCTCACTTAATGATCTTTCCAGCTCTGCATATTTGCTCCATGCATAGCAGTTCTCTGGAGCCCATTCCAGATACTTTTCATAGAGAGTTCGGCAACGGTTGATGTTGCCAAGTTGCAGTTCTATCTCGATGTATTTCTTGAATATCTGTTGTACAAATTGATAACAGTGAGAAGGACCATACTTGAAGGTTGATAACTAATCAATCTTGAGTGATATACATATTTTCTTTGCATTTAATTTTCAATTTTCACATTATGTAAAGAGAAATGCTACCTTGTCTTTTGGAGCTCTTCCAATTGCATTTCCCAGGAGCTTCCGTGCACCTTCAAGATTTTTTTGTCTTATCTCAAATTGGGCAGCCAACAGCCAAATTTTAGCAAAGGAAAACTTCTGATGTGGAATCAGCTTGAGACATTCTCTGTTAAGGGTTCATCAAATTAGACAAAACACCTTAATAATCATTTAAAGATACATTTCATTTCCAACTTTTAGATCAGGCTAAACCAATGGACAAAATTGGCATCATGAAATTAATTAAATACAGAATAAGCTAAAAGAACGTCAACCATCACATAAAACTATAAAAGCATAATAATGAAGGAAAAAAAAATACAACGATAACACTAATCACTAATGCAAGAAGTATCCCTCAAGAACGAATCATGAGAGCTTCCAAAGCTTAACCTGCTTGTGAAATATATCTCTGATGCAAAATGAACCCGTAAAAGCCCCAAGTCCCCAATCAAATGTATTACGGTAAAAAATATCATCATATTTTTCCCACACACAGAAATGTATAGCTAAGGCAACAGTGCGCGCAGGAACAAATATAGGTGTGTCTGTGTGTGAGATAGAAAACTTCAACTACAATTATTTGCCTGACAACATCAGATCAGCTGATGCCTGACCGCGTTTTATGTGTGGACAAGTTTTTTTCTCAGCTCAAACCCCAATACCCTACAGTCAACAAGATATGAAAGAGAAATAGATCCTCACTCCTCTGTTACCTACGAACATCACATCAACACATTAATGTCTTGAAAGAAAAATGAACTCACCATCTATTCTCTTAAAACCTGATTTCATTTGTTCATCACCCAGCTGAGCCGATATATAGACTATACATTGAGTACTATTGCCATAATATCCTTCCAAAGGCTACGACCATGAGGACTATTACAAACAAATTTTCAGACACGGGGTCCAAAGTTTTCTATCCCCGATGTCCCATTGCTTCAGACCTCCTTCCATAGGCAGATTTGGTTTTAGTCTTTTAGATCCATTAGCATTGTTCAATCGATGTTCTATTCATATTCTTTAAGTGCCGTTAACCATGTCCATGAATCATTCTCCCCCAAAGTGCACACCCTGTTCAAGGATAAAATTATTTCCAACAACTTTGTGAATGGCATACAGGGATATAGGGCTAGAAAGGAACACCTCCCATGTGGCGGGACTGCGGGAGTGATTGTTAGGGGGGTGGG
>JABWDY010024666.1:20588-31892 GCA_013358455.1 Thalictrum thalictroides | reverse complement strand
AAAACATGCCCCAGAAAAATTATGAGAGCTTGGAGTTCATCTAAGATGCCACATAGGAAAGAGAAATGTAACCTCCGGTACTCAGCTATTATATAGATATATAGATTTGAATATCAATAAGTATTGAATTTATCAAAAAAAATATTAAAAAATCTCGATTTATTGATGCTAAAATGTGGTATTATTGGATAATAAACATAGAAAATAGCTTTATTAATCAAAATATAATTTCTGTTTTATCAAATGGCAATAAAATTTAAAAAAAAAAATCCATTTATTTCTATATATCCTGATAAAACTCCATACACTGAATAAACTGAGTGAAAAACTAGATACAACTTGTATAATAAATCAGTGATAGATATTGATGTATCTTGAGTTTCTTTTCTTTTTGGATATTTTGCACTTTGCTACAGACCAACAGACATCCAAAAATATCTAGGCATTTTGACTGAATCAGCTTTTGCCTATATTCTACTTATCAGAAAACAAAGTATACACATCTATCATAAAATGGCAACTGCAAAGGTAAGCACATTAATCAATACCTATGAAAGCTTGTCAAATGCAATGTTGTGCAACATAGGCAAGCCTAAAATCATTTGGGTTTATAAGATCAAATTATAAAGACCAAAAGTTCCACACAAGGAAGCTATATCTCCTGTATGGCTGTATGGAAGCAAAATAAAATAACCAAAAATTCCACATAAAAAAGCTCTATCTCTTGTATCGAAGTCAAATAAAAATTAGCAACCAATATAGTACATTCTTTTCCGTGCTACAACTATATCGTTTACAGCAAATAGAACTGTGAATAAAGATACTCCCGGATCTTGTAATATTCTTCCGTGAGAGGACCTTCAATAAACACTTGTTGAGCACCAGCAACACCACCCTACAGAATAATAACCACTAAATTGTTGAAGTGATAGTTATAATTTTATAAAAAGCTATGTAAGTTATAAATGACATCAGCTTATCCCCAAAAAAAAAATGTCTGCATTAAATTGCGTTATTTGTCAATATTGAACTGTAAAAATTTTAAACTCCACTTAATGAATGGAAATGCATGAATTAATTTAATCACCTTTTGGCTTGCATCTCCAACCTTTCGCAATGTAACATTCTCCCCACATCGGAGGGCACCACCAGAAAACTCGACCTATCAGGAAAAAGAAAAAATAGTACAACATTAGGCACATGCGGCATTATTTTTCAAAAAAAGATTCTCTTTGTAGTCTAACTGTAGTGATACTAATATTTTTATGTCACGATGATTTGAACATTCTTAAAAAATGAGGTGAATGAACCATTTTCAAACTGTGTTTAAAAAAAGGGCACTTGCCGATGATTCCCCCCAAAGTGTGGTAATGTTTTCAGAATAACGTACCTGGATGCCTTTGCTTGAGAGAAACTGCTTAAAATCTGCCAATTTTAAATCGCCCACAAATACAGACTTATGAGGAGGAGGTGGAGTGGATAGAGGAAGCAGAGATAACATGTCATCTTCAGTGCTCTTCCCTATTTCGGCATCAGCCCAAGCTATCTCGTAGTCACCGAGCTGTAATAACACCAGGTGTGAGATGGGAACCGAAGGATGCATATTAACTTGGTCTGACTTAGAAAAAGAAAATGTTAAAAGTAACCAGACCAAGCTGATAATCGAGATTTCTTTTGGAGTTCATCCACCATACTTTCTTCTAATGCATGCCAGAGATTCATTTTCAACAAAGAAACACCCCTAAACAAAATTAAACAATTTGTTTGTCCTACCACTTATAATTGTATGTGAGCACACGTTATTGGAACTATGAAGTAGATTGAACTATTATTTATGTCCATGCATGGCCGCTACTTAATAAAAGATAACAAGGTGCCGAGACAACAATTTCATCTTCATTTTCAAGACTTTGGTAGGATAATGAGAAAGTTCAGAATTATATACATAAAAGAAAATAGTAGCATATATTTTTTTTATTTTTCAGAGATAGAAACTAAACTATAGCATGATCATGATGCTTACCTTTTTGAAAAGTACATTGCTCATCAATCGCTCTGAAAGTTGCACCTGTCGTTTGGTTGCGAAAAAAAAATACATGGTTAATCACAGTTATCAAGGGTTACTACCAGACACAAATCTCAAAGCTCAGCCACCACTACTACCTTGTAAGCACACAAATCTGAGGTAACATCAATTGTTTCTCCAATCTTGGGTGCATACACATGGGGGCAAACATGTTTTGTGCAGTGCTCCTTCAAATGATCAGTAGCTTCATTTGATCCATGCACAAGAACCTTGTAATAAAAGAATAGTGCACTATAAGGTTTGCTTCTACCATCAAAATGTTTAAACAAAAATCACCAATAAATATAACTACTGAAATGAATGGAAAGAGCCTATACGAGCTTGAGGGGAGCCACATGAGCCAGAATTGATTTAATTGACCGACCGTCAGAACGACCTTCAAAGTCCATATACACCGAAGAACATTTGACTTGCACCTGAATCGAGGTAACAACAGTAGATACCCAAAGAAAATTACTAGGATATCAACAAATTTATGACTTAGTAAAGCCTTCTAAGACTTTTGTCTCAAAATGCAGCTTCTGTACTCTTCAGGTAAGGACTTACAGTCAGTTCTTCTGAAACAACCTTTGAAGGTTTTGAATCAAATATTAGATTAGCCGAATTCTCATCAAATTTGCCATCTCCACCAACCTAGAAAATTAATGTACCATAAGATTATGCAGCACTTACAAAGCAAACAAAAAACATGTTCTCTTCAAAAAGATCATCATTAGACTTTGTTTAGTAGATAGGGTCTTAAGATTGCAGTATAAATCTAGCTATATACCTAAAAGATTATGAAAATCACTTTGTAACAAGCCAGAATATAGATAGAAGAAATATTTTCTCACCCAATTTTAAATTCAAAGTTTAAAAAACCGAGTTAATCTTCTAGCTAATAGTAAGATATTCAGAAATAGAAACAAGGAGCACAGGCATTTCTAAAAAAACATGCCTGTAGGGGCCAGCATATTCTCTTCTAAAACACATGGAGGCAATCAAACATACTTCAACTTAGTAGGATGTTTGGTTTACAGCTATGATCTATATCCGCAATAAATAAGGAATAGATAAGAAAAATCAAACTTATTGCACCAATTACTTGCAAGCCAAAACCACATAACTGCATAAGCTCAAATAAGGTAAATTATACATTCGAGTAGCAGAGAAAATGATAAAGCATACAGTAACCTGAAAACTCCCTTTGACCGTAAAATACGATTAAACACTATCAGTTGATGGAATCAACAATGTAACAAAGGAACATGATGCTGCAGTGCACTTTCATTCCACTAGTGTTTGATAAAATGCATAACAGAATAAATAATTGTCAATTATACAAAGGTGGCTTAGATGTGATAATGTACACGTACTTTCATAATGAAAGGGTTATACTAAAAAATACAGGACACTGGGACAATAGATATATATTTTATATAATAAGCCAACCAGGTCAATGATAAATGATTACTCAAATATTTAACACAGAAACTTACTTGCATGTAAGCCTGATCCATGTCTTCTTCTTTAATAACATAATCGTCCGGATTAATGATCTCCCCAAAATCATCCCATTCAGAGGAGTTTTCGTAAAAAGGAAACATAGGAGCTCCACTAGTTGATGGAGGTACAAACCCATCAATAAAGATGTCCCGACGACCACCACTCTGTAGGCCAGTCACTGCAAAATAAGTAATAAAATGATACTAAATATATACACTTTTACAGTATGAGATATATAAAAATATATAGTCTAGCTTGACATCCTATTCTCACACCCCGTTTTGAAATCTCCCCAAAACCACTCCATATACATAACCTAAGGATCTGGTCATTTTGTTAAATAAACAACTTATGTGGTTAGAGGGTATTTTTGGAATTTGGAAACTTTTTTGTTAGACTTTCTCTTTTACAGATCTGCAGAAGAATTGGGGGTTTTCTTTGGAACCAAATTGAAGAAGAATGAGTTTTAATAGCAAGAACCAGAGACACTACTGAAGATGGAAAGAAAAAGGGGGGGGAGACCATATCAGTTCTGCACTTCTGCAAGCCCATTGTTGCTTCCATTTAATATTGTAGAAAAGCGAAATCATATTATCATCATACATTGTTATCTCATAAAGAGGCAAAGTTACATATAAATAGATTATCACTGAACCCTAATCATAAACTCTAATAAGATACTTACTAAAACACCTTTTTTACTCTCAATACTCCCCCTCAAACCGAAATATACAGACTATGTATATTTTAGGCTTACAAATACAATAAATCAACACATAACACTCCCCCTTAAAGCAAATCTCAATCTTCAAACTTCAGCTGCAAGCATCATCTTCAAATGAGCACCCAATTAGAAAAGAAGCTCCAAAATAACAGCAACAAGAAAATCGGTTATGGTATGACCGAAACCCGAAAAGATACCCACATTGGGCAAAGAAAGTTGTTGTATAGGGAACAACAAAAAAACCAATAGTATCATTAACTATGGCATAAGAAAATTGCTTCTCGAAAAATGAGAGCAAAGAATTGGAACATCGATGATGAAGAACTTGATCAGCAAGAGTACAATGTAAACAAAATGATTTGAATGCATAAATAAAAAACAAGATTTGAATATCTAAGCCATCAAAAAATCCACAATAAATACAAAAGTGGGAAGATAAAGAGTAAAACTTTGAATATTTTAGAGTGAAAGAATCAGGACTATTCAGGAGCAGTAAAACGAACTAACGAAAACAACAAAACTCAATGCAGGAAAGCAGAAAAAACACGCTTATGAACAGTAACGTGTTCCTATATTTATCTCCACATCTGACCAATGGATCGTCTTGAAATTTTTGTATGAAGTTTATCATAGTGATGTTTACTATCTGTAAAAATTTCAGCACGATCGGATAAAAGAGAGAGCTTCATCCGATCAACAGAAAAAAGACTGCGCAGAAAGGAAAAGAAAAAATTGAACTTTTAAGAAATCAAGATCTTTTTTTTCTTGAACCCAAGATCTAACCTAAAGTTGTATGTAGAAAAGCAGAATCATATTATCATAATGCATTGTTTACAATCTCATACAAAGGCAAAGTTACATATAAATAGATTATCAATGAACCCTAATAAGATAATTACTAAAACACCCTTTTTACTCTCAATGAATCAAGTTTTGAGATTGAATCGTTGAAAGGATGGAATTTGGGTAATCTGATGACTGTAATACAAACGTCATTTGAGCTCAAATCACGCGTTGGTCTTTTTGTTGCTGCTGATGTTGATTTTGCCATTAAGAACTGTAAAAGTATCTTAAAATTTGTTTCCAAATTTCAATCCTTGTAAAGTTGTCCCAAACCCACTCTTAGAGATTAACTAATTTATATTCTGATAATTTCTCCCTCCGAGAATCAGTCTAAAGTTTATTATTTTTCACTTAAGTGTGAATCTTGTTGGTAGGAAATCAGAAAGCAATCTAATCGAAAAATGGGATATGAATTCAACTCAAGCTCAAGTCTTAACCATCACAAACAACAACAGGACTAGAAAGAAAATTACAAAAATATACCCTCAATCAAACTTCGATTTTGACTCGATTATGTAAAGGTTTATAAGTTGCACCTTGTTTTTTAATTTAGATATGGAATATTGGAATATTACCAGTAATTTAATTTAGTGATTCCAGGTTAACAAACCCACAATCTGTCAACATAGAAAAACTACACTTTGTTAACAGAATACATGTGCAAAATCCGTATCTGTGTTCCTGACATCAAAGGTAACATAAGAATTCTATCATGATTTAAACACTCAGACAAATTGCACAACTTGAGTGATAACAATGATAGCACCTAAGCACAATTGGGTCACTCTGATCACAGACTTATAGACTTATTGTAGAACCCTCGCAACCAAAGGACTGATTCGGCCTTTTCTCGTCTGTCTTGGATACAGTTGCATACCAGCTCCCAGTTTTCCTCACCACAGTTAAATAACATTTGAGAAATAGGACCAAGAGTATACCAGAATGCTATGTAATCGTAATCATAGGTGGTCTTTAGCTGTTTAGCTATCAATTAATATTTATATTTTATAAATTAAAAACATTATCCTACTGTTAATTAATTATAAATGGCAACACCCAACAGAACTTGATCAAGCTATCACCCATTTACCACATCTTGGATTAAAATATTATTCAGCGAAAGAATAGAGCTAGCATCGGCTGTGAGGGTGTGCATATAAAAGGAAATGGTAGATGAGAGAATTATAATGTATAAAAGTAGTTAGATGAGTTTACCATCTGATGAAGCAAGAGCATTACTTTGATCAACAACCATTGGATCACCTAAATTAACATCAGATCCATGGGATGCTTTCAAATCCTCTTCTTTACTAAGAATAGCTTTACTAGCTTCCTCCTTTTTTATTCTATTTTGCTCTTCTTCATAAGCTCTTAACTCTTCCCCAACCAAAGGAACCCTCTTGCTCATAGTGACTTTTACAGCTTTTGGAGGTGGATCTGACTGAAGCATCCGAGCTTTCGTGCCATACTGCAATAGTTGATGCAAAAGGCTCCCAAATGGATTTTATTTAAGTATGGAACAAAATAAATACCAACCACAGAGCTACAAACAAATAAAGATCACTCGTAGATATATAAATGGAAAGAAGAGAATAGTCATGTTTTAACATGTACTGACATTAAACTTTCTTTTTATAGAGGCAACAAGCAATTCATTATATAGAACAAAGCATTATATATACAACGTGGGATGAGGTATTCCAAGAGTCCCGTAACAAAAACATATAACAATCTATGCACTAGCAAAGAGTCTCCACAACTCAAGTCTCGAGAATATTAGTCTAACAAGAGTATATGAAGGACTTAAATTCATGTCCTTGCACTCACCCAACTCTAGCACCAAAAGAACAGAATTTTTTTTATGGCAACAATAGTCTCTGCCACACCATTTGCCCTCGCCTGAAAATGCCAGTGATACCATTCCAACCAGAATCCCCAAAGGGAATGATGCTCCACAGCCTCCTCTTATCCCTTGAAGTTAGGTGTTTATGGTCACTTTAGAATTCTATATACTGTATTACATGATAGAAAGGTATAGACACTCAATGTGATTTCTAGAAAGTCAAGATTGACAGTTCAGAGCATAAGTTTGGCAAAGTGTCTGGGACCTCAAATGGGAAGATGCAAATATAAGATGTTAAGCATCATTAAATTCTTAACATGTCATGGATAAAGAGCATTGGAGCATTTAATTGAAAGTAAAAAGGGTGTTTTAGTAATTTAATCAAAACAATTTTTAAATAGCATTTAATTGAAAGAGAGCCACCTAGTGCCTAGTCTACGCCCAGCATCTGCCTGGCAATTTTTAGATCGTTGAGCATGCTAACATTACATATGATCAGTAACGAAAGTAACAAAAACGAAAAAGCAGCATTCTGGCATAAGTAATTTCAGGGTATTATGAAACACGTGAACAAAAAATTAGATAGAGAACTGGGTAGGTAGCTCATGAATTCATGATACACACCTGGCCTCTTTCTGTAAAAAGCACAAGGTTCTTCTTATTGGTTGCCCATTCAACAAATATATCATGAGAGAACCCACACTCCAAACTAGCCATGGATGCTAGAACAACCTAAACATGTGATACAGTTAACTCTGTTAACAGACACGATCAAACAAATACAATCTTTTAAATGAAATTCATGAATGCTCACTTTCGGACCACCCGGAACATTCTCGAGCTCCTGCTTGCTAAGTATCGGTGTGACGTGCCTACAATTTTTCAACATTGAAACAGTTTGCTTATGGTTGACAAAGTAAGAAAAAATAATTCCAGAAATGTAGAATGACTAGAACCAGTTCAAACAACAACACATTCTGCTATGTGTTGTATCGGATAAGACAAGATGGAAGAAAGGCCTTGACACAGCTTAAAATAGCAGGAGAAACAAAAGCAGTGAGTGTGATGTATCGTAAAGACAAAAGTACTCACTTCAAAAGAAAAGCATTTTCGCGAGATTGCTCGAAGGATTTTGCTATTGCATCACTCATCCACTCTAAAAAGCTTTTCACGTAATCAAATGTGCTTGTTGCAACATATGTGAGCAAGAAGATGGGATAGGAGAGATGATTTTGTGTCCAATACTGCAGTTTAACAAGAGTTTTGCCTTTAGATTATATGGAGAAGTCAAAATGGTGACTATGACAAAAGAATTCTGTCAGTAAGGACCTGTTCCAATATTAGTAATATCTCCAAAACCCGTCCAGCTGTATCAACAGGAAGCAGCACATTTCCATCGTCCCTCAAGGTGTTCCATATTAATTCTAAGAGAACATAAGAGAGAAAAAAAAACAACAAAATAACTTACAATAGCAAGATAAATAGTTAAATACAATAAGATAATATGGTGCTCATACCTATCATGAATATTAACATAAACACATTGAGAATTAGGCGAAAATGTTAATTTCAATATGCTAAAGAGCTAATAATACCATCAGAAGTGAATAGACCCAAAAGGTCTTAAAATCTTTTGAACTATGGAAAAGCAGGAGATATAAATAATATTATTAATAATAAGAACAACAATACAATAATAACAAATAACTAAATAAACTATATAAATACCAATTAAAAATCAGAGGTAAAATACCAAGAAACTTTTGATCCCTTTGGCGAGTAGAAAGCTGATTATTCAATGCATTATAAGCATCTGTGATCAAAACAGCAGGACGTACAAAAGATTCTAAAACTGTCCCATTCAAGTGCCTGAAAAAACACAATACTAAGTTAAATCTTTCACAGACACACTAAGTTTTACATGCATGGGTGATATACAGTTACAAGTACATGTATAAACACATAAAGGTACTTTTGTGTGTGTGTCGGTGTAGTAGAATTTTAAGTTGACAGTAAGTAGAAGGTTCATATGACCTTTCTTTGCGATGATTGAAGTCAACGGCATATATCACATCCTCCCCATCCTTCGTGATCCTCCAGACAGTGCCTCCTAATAGATGGCCAGCCACGTGGGGAGCAATAACTATTCCCTCCCCTTTTTCTGACATTGTTTAAGTGGAAAGCACCAAAAAGATAGCATAAGAAAGTATTGAAACAGACAAAGATCTACAAAGAATACAATTAGATAGAATTTCTGTTCATAAAATTGAAAACCCAATTAATATAAATTGTATCCTGCACCAATCAAGACTATCAATGTAGGTGCCAAAGACCAACCATGCATGCTACCACCCACCCGTCACACACCCACACCAACAATCAAGTATGTCTCTATCCAATATGTTATGCCACTCAGGCCATCTAAAAAAAAACATGGAAAATGCTTACCAGACAGGTGATAGTTCTGAGAGTACGTCAGTCTGGTTATAGATTGGAAAGCCGAGTCAATGTCATCAAGATTAAACAGCTCAAAGTCTGAAACTTGCTGCAAATGGAACGAAAAAGAAATGTAGAGTTTTATATATAGAGATAGGCAGGCAGACAAACTCCAAATAATGAAAATTAACAAAATATAGAACTCACCTGGCGTGAAAGGTAGTGATCATACATTGTCAAGAGACCTAATCTATACACCGGTTCTGTCGAATAAATTGGAGCAGATAGCCCCAAGCGTTTCATGGCATATGGCAAGGCGCCAAGATGAACTGTATCTGGATGTGATAGCAAAACAGCATCTATTTTGGATGAAACACTGCATATATAAGACCATGCACTTGAGATAGTATGTAGCCAGCCGTCCAGCCAAACATATTATTCCAAACAATTATGATAAGACCAAGTTGTATAAACTGTTCTTTAACATTTTTGCAAGGACTTTATTTTTATAAAAGGATTTAAAACACTATAGCTTAGGATCTTAAAATTTTGAGAGTATGCAGAATGAAGTAATTGATTCACAATTATTGGAATAACAAAGTGGGTGGGTGGGGGGACAGTATGATATAAGTATTATGAAGCAACTAAGGATGTGGTTGATCTAAAACAAAACATTGTAAATATTAATATCTTTGGTGGAGTATTGAGCGTAGAGAGAGGTCTGGAGTGGTCATGGATTGGCATGAACCTTCCTCAGAACTAGAGGCATGAACACCGAATCTAAACTTTACTCTAGACGTTGTACATTGGACAGAAGCACCAAAATTCGATTACTTTACATCATAACTGTTAGTGAATTTGTTAACGAGACAACAAAATCTCTCAAAATACATATATTTAATTTCTGTAATAGTCTAAAATGTGTATTAAAGCATGCTGATAATCATGTTTCTGCATTTCTGCACACTCAAAGGGCTACCAAGTACCAACTGCTTTTTTCAAGTAAAAACCTAAATCCATATTTCAACTAATTTGCAAGTTTTCCTCACGAATCAAACAAACCCTAAGTGTATAACACAATTAACTTTTAACACTAATAGAGTGAAATCAAATCTTCAGCATAAAGACGGAAATAATACCTAGTAAGGGGTTCAAGAAGACTTTCATCAAATCGATCGTTCCATCCACAATCGACTAGTAAGTTGAAGCCATCGATGGAGATAAGATAACTGAGAGGGTTTTCGTTGTAAGCTCCACCTAATGGAGTTACTTGAACCGAAGTTCCCATTCTACTGCTCTGTGTTTTTCTTTCACTTGGCGTTTCTCGAAGATTTTTCTCAAAACTGGGAGAGAGGGAGAAAGGGTTTTGCGCGGGTTTACCAATTCCCAAAAGGGAATTGAAAATTGGATTTGTATTAAGACCCTGCTAGCTTGGTTAAGTAAAGTGTGTTCGTCACAGGGGACGGGGTTCAATTTATTTTATTTTAGGGTCAATTTCTGACTTTTAAATATGGGGTAAGTAAGTTATTACCAAAAACAAAACAAAAAAACATGGGGTAACTTACCCAAATACCCAATACTCCAATAGGCCAATAGCCAATACCAACCGGCAACCAAACATCTTCGAAACTCGCGCAACCAAAACAGACAGGCTCACGTTTGGGGCATTTTTATGAATTTTATTTTGTTCATCAGGGGTCCCACCTGGTTAAAGCTACCAGGTTTGTGATTGGTCCAAATTTTGTTCCGGTCCCACTAGGGTTCACAGTTTAGTTTAGGTGGCATCATTTTAGTAAAACTGATACATGTACTGTTCCGCTATTTTTTATAGCGGATGGAGTGATTAAAAATAAAAAAAATAGATGGCCCGCTACTTTTTTATGGCGG
>JABWDY010024641.1:0-12382 GCA_013358455.1 Thalictrum thalictroides | reverse complement strand
ATGCATATGTGCCTCCATCTGTTAGTAATTAAAATCGAATAAAACCCGAAAGGAGAGAAAACACTCATGCAGTAAAATTTAGGATCTGTTCATAAACATATCGATGGCCTTGTTCAATTCAAATGGGAAGAAGCAGGTCTGGCATGAAAAATAGGAGGCAGTCAAGATAGCCAAGGACCCTGCCTATGAACCATCACAATTCACAAACAAGCTAAGACTCCTCATTTTCATGTAAATAACATTTTGAAGGGATGTAGGCAAGTCATCCTTGGCTATTAAACAAGACTCCTGTCTTCATGTAAGACCCATCTTTCCTAACCTTCAGTATGTAATACATCTTGTACTGCTTGTTTACTAATCTTCCCGGCCATCACATACTACTATATATAGCTAGAAAGACAAGCATCACCAAGCTAGCAAGGTTGTTAAAATGTCTTGGATATAAAGGTTCTTTACTCAAGCTTACACCAACATGCAAGTATATGCTCACTTTCTCATCCCTATATTCCATGCAATCTTAACAAAGTCAATGCCTTTTAAACCACTAACAAAAATGTTTTTCCTACATATAACAGTGAACTAAAAGCTTCCTCTTCACTGCATTATTAGCATTGTCAATTAAGAAGACAACGATGTCGAATGCTTCCAACTTGGTGATGAATATTTTTTTTCAAAAAATCTCTGGATTTTTTTTAGCGTTGAGCTGTTAATTCTACTGTATTATTATTCTTAGCCAGAGACACAATGTCTCTTGGATGAGGTCTGCGGTCTGCCTCTGTTACAATCTGATAAATGTCGAGAACCTAGACTCAATTAGGACTGTCTTTGTCATTGTAATAATGACCACAGGCCTCTGCGGCTAGTGGGTTTCTACTAACAGATCGATCTTGATCATATGTGCTGATAAGACCATGTGATATGATTGATATCCATTTTGCAAGACCAAGAATCTCCAATAATCAAATTGCCGAACTTATAATAAAGAAAATTCCAACTTGTTGAACAATATGTCTTTGCGGTTACGCATGGGGCACTAAGGCTTCATGCATCCAACAAGCTACAAGAACATGCTTAGATGTGAAATTTTATACAACTTTAGCAACTGATGATTTGTTGGACTAGGAGAAGAAATAGGTCATGGCCTCATGGGATTCTATTACAAGTCATTTACAGTAAAATTCTTTTCAAACCATAAGTCTGAAACCAATTTACAACTAATTAGAGATATTTTCCATAATTGAAGTTTTTTCTCTTATCAAATTCATTTTTATCGGCAATTGTAACAAGTTCTGCATTACTGTTTCTGCCTTAAATATGAAGAAACAGATAAAATCAAAATTTACAAAGAACTCTTTGTCTCAACAAGCGGGTCGTGGAAAAGATGGATCATGCTGCAGCTCTATTTTCCTTCTTTTCCAGTCCCGCATTAGATTTAGGTTGTTCGTTGTGCTTAGTTTCAACCGAAACTGCACATATTATAAGAAATGCATTTGGAATATTTGGTATTATGTTTACATTGTCTTTGGTTAACTTTATTTATCCAAAACAATCTATTTGGATGATGATTTAACATGTAAAACTCCGGCATTTTTTTTGCAGGGAACGTCGTCAGTTTACTACTATATTTCACACCAATGTAATTTCTTCCGCGTATATAAGTTATCTCACACTACTCTCTATCAACCTTTTCATTTATTTTTATTTGTTGTCTTTGTAGATTGACATTTAAGAGGGTGATTAAAAACAAAAGCACGGAGGAGTTTTCAGTCGTTCCATATGTTGCGGCCTTGTTAAACAGTGTACTTTATACGCTGTACGGTTCACCTCTGGCGAGTGTAGGCTGGGAAAATGTTCATGTTTTCACTATCAACGGCATTGGGTGTTTTATGGAGACTGCTTTTATCGCCATTTACTTTTGGTATGCAACACCAACAAAAAAGGCAAGCAATTTGTAAAACTGAGTTCATTTTGCGAAATGTTTCATTGGATGTACATTTCTTAATCATTCTGAATACTTCAACCAACCTATGATGCAGATTACTGTTACCTTTATAATGGTTCCTGTGATTGTGTTTTGTTCTTCAATGCTTGCCATGTCGACATTACTGAATGATCATCATCTTCGTCATACAATACTTGGGAGCTTTGGTTTCTTTGCCTCAGCTAGTATGTATGGTTCTCCTCTGGTGGCTGTGGTGAGTAATCTTGTTGGAAATGCAAATGTCAGTCTTCTTTTATTCTGCTACAGTGAGATGGCAAACTGATACATACCTACCATTTGTGTTTGCAGAAACAAGTTATAGCAACAAAGAGCGTCGAATTTATGCCTCTAAATTTGTCTCTGTTCTCATTTTTGACAAGCTTTGCATGGATGATGTACGCGCTACTGGGCAACGATATCTTACTTGCGGTCTGTATAATCAAATTATACACTTAAAAATATATATAATAATGATCTGTGATTTCTAGTTACTCATTCTATTTCTTTAATTACTTCTGTTTGCAGTCTCCTAATTTCATTGGAGTCCCATTAGGGATTCTCCAGCTGGTTGTGTACGCGATATACAGTAAATACAAAGGAAGAACTGAAGAAACTAACAAAAGTGATTTGGAGAAGCAAGAAGTGGCTGATCTTACTACACCTTTGATCACTAACGACGTAAACAATTGAGGAAACATGTTTCGATTTTATAAGCCCATAGATTGTTCTGTAGGGATTACTTTGTATTGGTGTGATGCCTGCAAGAACAAGGTATCAGTGTTCCTCGTTCCTGTCAATTGCATGTATGTTGTTTATTACAAATGAAAAGGGTTTGTCCCTCTTGAACCATACTTTAAACAGTGGACTGGTAAAGGGTCCTCTCAGTCGATCTGGTATATAAAACGCTTAAGCTGTGATTAAAACATAAAACACATACAAGTTTATATACATGATCATCACGAAATGATATATAGTACTACATCAACATTACAGTTATTCTTATCATAGCACACCCCGCATATTATATGAGACATATACCATACATATTATATAACACATTAAGAACGTCGATGAGTTATGTACAGATTCATCTCTCCCAATTGTAACTAGTCACACTTGAGGGATTCCTTGAGCCTGTTTATCCTTCCCTTTGCATCTTTCGTCAATGGTTTGAAATTCGATATCAATGAGAAAGTAGCATTTACTAGGCTCCCTAATATATTGGACATTGCCATTCATCTTCCCCAGAAGTTTACGGGACACTCTTAAACCAAACCCTTCTTTCGAAACCCCTATATTTTCTTCCTCAAACATCTCCTTGACAATTTTCAACGGGAGTCCTTCACCGAGGTGAATCATCCTACATCCACAAAAAAAAAAGTTAATAAAGATCTTCGATGATATGTTATAATTAGTATGTTGTACCTGAATTGTAGATGCACGAATTCATGTCCATCTCTTATTAACTTTGAACTCGGATCAACCCTAAATTCTACAGAACTCTTTGAATTTGGAGTATAATGCACTATATGGAACAAGAACTTGGACAAAACTTGTTGAAGTCTAATTTGATCACCATATAGAAGCAGTGTTTCAGTCTCCTCCGATAACTCATGTATTAGATGCAGATTTTTTTCCAGAACGAAAATCATTACTTGACTAACAACAGCATGCATAACACTTTGCAAGAGAAACCCAGCCATTTTTAGCTCCAAGGAACTGTTTGAAAAAGTTCAGAACATGCATATCAAAATAATCATAAAATTAAAGGTTCAGTATATAATGTAACTAAAGATAATATGAAGCATCATTTCAAGTAATGTGATATGCGCTATGATGATAATCTTGTACATTTACCTTGAAAAAAAAAAAAACTAAAAGATCGAAAACTTACCAATCTTCTATGCTCCCAATATCTGTAGTCTTTAGGATTTCTATCATCTGCCTTTCACATGCATCACTAGTCTCAAGAAGTTGTTTTTGATCATTTGTAATATGACTACTTTCGAGGAGGAGTTTGTGAGTCGTAAATTGTATTCCATTCAATGAACTTTTTATCTCCTGTCGTATGTATTCGAAATCATCCTTAGTTCTTGATGATGAACAACTCAACTCATGCAAGTTCTGCTCCATGTTAGGTACAGTTTGTAAAACGCAAAAACAACCATCAACATGCCCACTCACATCAATCCTCTTATTTGTAGTTAAAATAGTATCAATGTATATGCCTTCTCTATCAAAAAACCCAAATGAGCATTTTCCATTGTCTTGCTTGCAACATGTTTGGTACAAGAGAATCATGAGTTTGGTAACATCATCTTGACCTTTGAGTCGACAACATTTACCAAAGATTTCCCCCGGCAGTAGCTTTCCAATGACTTCACTTTTTTCCCAACCAGTTAATTTCTCCATTGATGCATTCCACTCTGAGCATCGTGCACTCTCATCCGAAACAAATATTGGAGGAATCAATGGTTTAAGACTTTCTGTAATAGCTTTATAATCCCTTTGCAGGCGATCAAACATTTCCATAAGGAGTTTCACATCAGTGACATCTTGACCTATGAAGCACACACTGACAACATTGTTTGTGAAATCTTTACGTGAGCATGCATTCATCACAATAAAGACCGATTCACGATTTTGCAGGCCCCGAGTCCTTAGTCTCAACTCTATACTTTCGACTTCCTCGCCTGAAAATGGATAAAAAACATAATAAAAGTTGACAAATGCCAAAAATACAGCTAACAAAATTAAAATATATGACAGAAGTTATGGAGAATAGGGTGATTGTTACATAAATAAAATGCAAGCAACCCCTAAGAATGACATACCTTGCAAAGAACGTGATAGATGACGTTCAAATCTTTCACGAGATTCCTCATGAACAAGCTCATTAACAAAGCATTTCCCTATTGCAGAACTCGCAGGTAAGCCTGTTATTTCCGCAATTTTTGAATTCCATCTAGTGATGTTGCCAATTATGTTAACTTCAAAAATTGGAGCTACTGCCATCTCCAAAAGTTTATCCGTATCCTTTGCTATAAAAGCGAGTTTGTCCATTTCTAAATCCTTTTCTTGGGATGAAATTTTCATTTTTGTACTATTATTCTCCATGTCTTGGAACGATTCCTGCACGGCATTTTGTAGCGAGTGAATAGCATTGATTTCCCATGCCTTCCAAGGGAAACTCTTATTCTTGACCACTTCAAGGAAAGCCTTGAATGATGATATGGGTTGCATTTGGTCATCATCAACCGTATGCCTGTGGTGGTAATCAACTCCTCCCCATCTTACTTCTTGTTCAACTTGAGGTCTGAACCAAAAGAAGAAGCCCTTGGACATAATCCTCATTACTGCCATGCCACATACACCGTCACCTAGCACATAGGCATTCTTATAACCAGCATCAACTAAACTATCAGTACTCCATACAGCTAAATTCTTGTTAAATTCAAGCAACCAATCTATAATATCCTTTATCTGCATTTCTGTAGGCGTTACACCCAATACTCGACAAACTCCACCATAATAAAAAGCAGCCCCGTTACAACTAACATAATCCATTACACTAGGAAATATGGTTACTATCCCAAATGGATCATCTTTGAGGACGATAAAAGACAACTTGGCCTGTAACTTGAGCATTTTCTTCTCTGCTGTATGTAACACCAATTGTCGTTTCATACTTAACTGCACCCCAAATGCATGCACGATAAACTCACAAGCCTGGCGAATTGGAAATGAAATGTTACGAGACATATGATGGTGGCAAGAAACTAACCCCCACAGAATTAAAGCGCCATTCTCGTTAACAATGATTGCCATAACTAGTGAGGCACGAGACCCCATTTTGGCCATGTACTGTATGTGGCAAGCATGGGGTGCTCTCAGTGTTGAATTGACCAGGATAAGAGATTGCTTCAACTCTTCACTCTGAATAATGCCAACTGTAGCTGCTTCGAAATCACAGATCATTCTCACACGACTTTTCTTGAACAAGAAACGAGCAGCTTGAGGGATATCGACAGCTAGAAAATGTATGCCTAGGTATGGTTCAAGGTCGGGCCTTCTAATCTCAGCCACCACTTCACCATGTTCATCCTCATGAAACTTATAAACCATTACCCTATCATATCCAGTAAGCTCTCTAACATCATTCAGTAGAGTATCACATAATGAACCCATATCACCATGAGGAAGCGATTGTAACCTCAATATCGTTTGAAGTGCAAGTTTATTTGCTAGGTTTGCCTCAAGGTCACTTTGCCTAACTGGTTCCATATCAATGACAACTCCCACATCAACCCTATGAAGTATAGCAAGAAATGGTATTTGGGCAATTTCTGAAACAACTGAAACAGGGTTTGAAAGTGAAATATCTTGAGAAGAAAGAACTTTCATCAAAGACTCAGCAGAGGACATAGTAAAGAGTGATCTTGCATCAAATCCAAGCAAACATTCTTGAATTTTCCTTGATTCTACTGAAGTTTTAAGACCCAACAAATCTATTGTGTTTTCACTATAAGCTATGATTTTGAAAGAAGGTTCTTCAATAGCAAGCAAACAACCAAAAGATTGAATCAGACCACCCCTTTGTATTTTTGACAAATAAGCAGTAATCTGTTCTTCAGGTACTGATGATTGAGGTGAAGATATAACTGATTCATTATAGTTAAATGATGTACCTGAATGTTCAAACTCGGCAAGAAGCTTGGCATCTGCATTATATTGTGTAACTGCATGCTTACTAGTATTAAGGTTGTTCATGATTTTTTTTTTTTTTTGTGTTGGGTTTAATTTGTTTTTGCACTGCTCATTATATCCTATCAATTTTCCCTGCTTCTAAGGTAAGCTCTAATGTTTTTTATTATACAGGTTTGGATCTTGCTAATCCTGTCAACATTCATTATAGTTAAATGATGTACCTGAGTATTGTTGGAACTTGAAACTACTTTGGTGGCTTATATGAGTTTGCTTTTGTTCTGTTCGAACTGCCTAAATGAGTTTGCTCACAGGTCTTTCTAGTATGAAGAGTTTGCTCCAGAGGTCATTGAAATTTGTTTTGTTTCAAGTAAGAGTTCATATGAAGGTGCATGACCAACAACATGAATGTAAATTGGGGCCATGTGAAGAGATCATATAGAACAAGATTATGGTAGATGCCAACAGCTTTGCCTCCCCCGAACTCCAATAGTTTCCACAAATATCGACACCAAGTATATTGTAAGTACCATAAAAAGACCTGACACGTGTTGTGACCTGGAGTACATGGAGCAACCGATAAAACTATTTTGGGAGCACCGAATCCATCCAATAAGACAAAATGTACGGAGCACGTGACCATTGCATTCCACTTGTTTGACTATGGTCAAACATAGGAATACAGGGATAACATTGCTCCACTTGGCATCCCGAACGCCGACAGATTGGGATCTCAATCCAATGATCAGGAACATCCTAGGTATGTACTCCTATAAATAGGGACAAACTCCAGATCCCAGGATATGTTGTCCAGTCCCATCACTTACTTCACTAGTAGTCTTCTCTCATTTTTCTCCCACTTACATTTACTGACTTGAACGTCAGAGGGCTAACGCCGGCCAACCCACCGACGCCCTTTATTTGTTTTTGCATGATAGCTCGCATCTCGAGGAAGGAATCACCTAAAAAGGACATACAAATTGGCGCTAGAAGGTTCCTTGAACTAGCACAAAACACCCAGCAACATCTCCCGTCAACATGGTCGGAAACAGAACTACCCGAGCTCAACAATATGCAGACCTAAAAACCCTACAAAACATGCTAGCTCAATTAGAGCAGCAAATTCAACAACTTTAAGAAGCCAACACGGCTTTCCAAGCCCAAATTCTAATTCGTGAACAAGACCAACACTGTTTGATCGAAATCATTCGGGCCCAATCTCTAGAACAAGCCTTGGCAAATGCACAAGAGCGCCATACCATTCGGCTCCAGCAAATGCAACAATAGGTCGGCTGGAACCAAGCTGACAACATTCCCCTAAACCCGGCTGACGGTGCGGATCCGCCACCCCAACGGGTGCCTCCGTCGGTTCTCAACCCAGAGAACAGGGCCGACTCTGAAAACTCCGTTACAGAGAATCTCAACATAGCTGAGCTGGTAGCACAACGAGTTGCCAATCAAGACCCACCTGATATAACGAACTGCCATGTCTACCATGATACTACAGCTCCAAGAGAAACTTAACGCAAAAGAAAAAACTACTATTATCGCCGACCTGCTCGTCTCGAAAAGAAGCTATTACACAAGTAATGTTATGAGTACGACTTCCCCAGCAAGTTCAATCCTCCAAAGTTTGATCTTTATGATGGCATGAGAGATCCTGTTGATCACCTCAATAGATTCAAACAACAACTCGCCGTATGGGACGGCGCCCATTATGACAGCATGTGGTGTAGGCTTTTCGCAAGCGGTCTCAGCGTCAGCCCAATGGATTGGTACCAATCTCTAGAACCACAAATATTCGAAACTTCAAATAGTTAGAAGGAGAATTTCTCTCTCAATACAGGCACCAACGCCATGATCCAGCAGACATTTCAACTTTATTTGACCTCAGACAAAAACCATCAGAACCATTGTGACAATTTGTCACAAGATTCAAAACTAAAGTCCTCAAAATGGGTGGTGTCAACGAGAAAACAACCGTAGTCGCCTTAAAAAAGGCAATGATTCCAACATCCGGTGGTTACAACAATGTCATCTCTCATTAGATAAGAACCTCAAAATCGAGGAGAACCTAGCCAAAATTCAACCTCACATCCCTACAGTTAACAGTACACACAACAACAAACACCAAAGGCCGAGATAAGAAATTATCACACCCAAGGGACAACCCTGGCAAAGGGAAATCAGAAACTTCCAACAACAAGAAACCAAAAAATGACAAGATAAAGTTACTACTGAGAAGACCATCTCCCCTGAGACCCTTACCCCCGTTCAGAGTCTCACTTTCTGAAATTTATAGGCGAATCTAAGATCGCCGGTACTATGAGTACCCTCCAACTAAGTGCATAGAGATCAGAGGAAAACCATTTTGTGACTATCACCAGCAGTACTGTCACCAAATCGAAGACTGTTATGCATTCAGCAAGTTCATTCACAAACTCATCAAGCTTGGGCACTTAAAAGTTTGAGCCCCGTGACCATAGGGATGATCGTGACAATCTCGATAACAGGGATACGGGTTGACCCATACAATGACCCGTTGGTAATCAAAATCATAATTGGTAGTTGCAATGTTGCAAAGATACGGGTTGACCCTTGCAGCTCCGTCAAAATTTTATTCAACCGAGGATTCCAACAAATGAACATCCAACACTCCGAGATGACTCCTCAACGGGAAACATTTATGGTTTCAACGGAGGTTCTAGGACTCCAAAGGAAGAAATCATCCTCTCAGTCATAGCAGGTCTAGTAATAGCCATGACTAGGTTTTTTATCATAGATGCCGACTCCGAGTACAACGCTACTTGGCAGAGAATGGATCCAATGAATGAAAGTTGTGTCGTCTTCCTACCATCAGTACATTCGGTTTGCAACAAATGAAGGATAATATGAGATCATTGGAGACCAAGCTACAACACACTATTCACATTTTTAAACAGAAAAGACGATAACTCAAGAGAATGAGGGCGACGGTTCCCCGCCCCGATCCCATAAATAGCAACTACAGAAGGTTGACACTTCAGTAGCCCCCGAATACTCCAAAACATCAGAACCTACTAAAGCCGTCAACCTCGCAGATGGTGCTGCAACACAAATCACCAACATCGGGATACTAATGAAACTAGAAATCCGTAGTGAATTGATCTCTTTCTTGAAAGAAAACCTTGATGTCTTCACCTGGGACATCAATGACATGGAGGGAATTGACCCCAACATCTCTTATCACAAGCTCAATGTATGTAAAGATGCAACACCAGTAGTACAAAAAGTCAGAGTTATCAAACCACAACTACAAGAAACAGTACTGGCAGAGGCCCACAAATTGCTTGATACTGGAGTAATCAAGGAAGTACCATACCCTAAATGGGTCTCCAACATCGTGGTCGTCATGACAAAGAACGGAAAGGTGATAGTGTGTATCGATTTTACTAATCTCAACAATGTCTGCCCAAAAGACATGTACGTCATGCCAAAAGTTGATGAGCTAGTGGACATACTAGCCAGCTTCGAACTTTTGTCTTTTATGGATGGCTACTTTGTCTACAACCAAATTCCCCTCTATGAGCAAGATCAAGCTAAGACGGCTTTCTACACCGATAATAAAACTTTATGCTGTACAAAGATGTCATTTGGTTTGAAAAACGCAGGAGCCATATACCAACGGCTAGTAGAGTTCATGTTCCATGATCTCCTCAAGAAGTCAATGGAAGTTTACATTAACGATATGCTAGTCAAGTCAACCAAGGACTCCAATCATATACCTCACGGATTTAGCACAAACCTTCCCTATACTCAGATAGTTTTGAATGAAGTTGAACGTTCGGTGTCACTTTAGGAAAGTTTTTTGGCTACATCGTCACAAAGAGGCATCGAGGTGAACGAACAACTGATCCATGCACTAGTTTACATGCCAGCTCCAACGACAAGAAAACACATCGAAATATAACAAGGCATGATTACGGCGCTAGGCAGGTGTCACGACCCGAATTAATAAAAACATAAACCCGGGCCACAACAGTTTCTAACTTAAAGACTCGTTCCAACAAAAACCAATAATAAAGTACAACTAATCCAAACAATTATACAAAGTAACTTACATCACAAAATAGATGAATACAACTTTCAAGTCAAAGTACAACATAGTAATATCGAGGATCTCTAGTGGTACCAACATGCGTTCTGTCGCAGCTCCATAGCTTTAACATCTCCTGTCTGCATTCCAAATGGGATTCCAAATGGAACACACCAACGTGCAAAACAAGCAACATGGGTCAGTATAAAATGCTGGTATGAGTAAACATGGGGAAATCTCTTCCCACCAAAAATAATGTAACTAATATAAAATACCAATATGTAAATAAAATCATGATAAACATCAAACGACAATTCTTCCATGCTAAGACCATAATTCATACACTACAATCATACTCTTCTCGAACGTTTCTATTATATTTAATTATTTATCCATGTGATACTAGTAAGCTTAATTTCTATTATTCAACTTCAACGTAATGATTATAGTGTTACTGATCGATAAGAAAAGAAAATACATTACCTAAACAGCAACAGTCTTTAAGGATAGGTCTGTCCACCTGCACAAAATAAATTAGTTGACTTATCCACCTGCAAAATAGAGTTAATACATAATAGACCAACATAACCTGAATACAAATCATATGACGTACAAGTTCTCTGTTCTCAAATACTTTGTATCCACCATAAATTATATTTCGTTCATCCAAACTATAAATAATGAATCATCTCAGCTTTTCAAAATTTACAATTAACTAAAATGACATTTTTATTTCTCAATATTAATTTCCACCATACATCACAGTTCTTTCACATAACCATGGTAACTTCAGTCTATTCAAACATACAATTATCCATAAAATCATTAAGGCCAAGCACTACGAATCTCATAATAAGCTTTACTATCATTCCAAACAACAAAACCAAAATCACAAAACCACGTCCAGGCTTCTAGCTAGCCAGTGCTCGGGTTCAACAATCACACAAACTATGCCCAATCTCTAGTACACCTCCCACAGGATGCACTCCATACATTTGCCATCACCACACACCACCAGTGTGCTTTGTCATGGTTAGGAACCGCTACGAGGAAACCAAAACCCAAATGGGTGATCATCTGCAAGCTTTGGCTAGCCTCTCGTACGCCTAATTATATGACTACTGTTAGCTCCCTTGAGCTTTACTATATGGCGCCCAGACCAACCCCGAAGGCCATGAAGGTCTGTAGGGTCAATTCCGCAGGCTAATCCGTCTAGGAAATACCCAAAATATCTCTAAGTGTCTACCCGCAGGCTAAGCCGTCTAAGGTGACATATAATTTCCATAACCTAATTCACAGGTGCGGCAAATGTACTAATGCTTGGGCGACTACTTACAGTAATAGACAAAATAAGTGACAATTTTAAACAAAGAAATAAACACATCAAATTTAACATTCCAAGTTTATTCTATTTTCTGTTTCCATTCATACGTCATCCATAGGTATTAAGCCATCTTTAGGCATTCATCAATTTGGTTTTCCAACATCTTTTAAACATAATCAACCAAGTAACATACAACACTTTTAGAATTATATCTAAAATAACCACTACAAACAAACAATCGAATAAACATCAATAATTAAACAACTCAAATTCTATCTGAGTCCAGTTCATAACATTT
>JABWDY010024618.1:711-18562 GCA_013358455.1 Thalictrum thalictroides | reverse complement strand
TTCGGAGCAATACGCTCAACACTAAAGTGGGGTGGCGCTTCCACGAACCATAGTTCGGAGCGATACAAATCCCCATAAGTGTTTCTAAGATGCGATATGTCTACAATCATTAGATGTTATGCAAATGAATTCAGTCCCATTTTCACAATACGTTTCCGCATGATATCCATTGGCTTGGATGTCTCTAAAATTCAAGAGAGTGCTTCCAGCTCGAGGAGCATAAAAGCGTCTGTGACATTAATCACTGTGCCATTAGGCAAAAAAATCTAGGTCATTCCAAGTCCTTGGATCAAATCTGATGGTCCTGCCATTGTTGTCACAGAGGCATGTGTAGGCAAATTATCCAAAAAATAATTTCCTATTTCGAAAAAGCCAACGAGTTACTTCAAAGTTTCTTGCAAACAGAAATAACCTCCACGGTACGTCACGAGTTACGTCAATATGAGGAAATTCTTTTGATTGAGATGTATTGGTGCTAGGTGTAGGACCTCCACTATTAGCTCTACCGTTGCGAACATTTCATCTCTTGCTACGATAACCTCCACGGCCACGGGCCCGCTGATTATTTTAGCGGTTACCGTCTCCAGTAGAACGGTTATATGGGGCATAATATCCAGAACGATTATCCCTTCCTCACGGCGGTCCTCTTTAGGTCCACCATTATAATTGGCCTTTTCGGAGCAAGAAAATGCTTCCACGAAAAAAGATAAATGACTTTCTGAGCGCGCACGCTACCAAGAAATCAATTTCCAAGAACGAGTTTTGATTAGACCGAAACTTTGAAGTTAAATGGTGAAATTTGGAGCATCGCTTCCACGGAAAACCTAGCATCCGGAGTAGCACGAATCCCCATGGATTGGCGTAATTCATATCATATGATTGAATTCATAGTATATAATTAAATTCATAACAGTAATCATGTTATACGTAATAAGGTTAGTAACTAATACCATTAATACCATTAAATCATGCTGATTACATCATCAACTACAAGTTCTATGAGACAATGTATGTTTATTATAAACGGGTCATTATGTAAATAACATATAAACATGGCATGGGCATAATAGTAAGAGGCCACCATATGAGAAAAGTTTTCTATGTACATCATAATGACTTTCTAAGAACCGAATATGCATCATGTATCCATGTGTGTGGAAGAATAAAAACTCCATAAGACATACGTGTCATACCTCATACCAAAACAATTAGTTTTAGCATGAACAGACTAATCGAAAACAATTTTCTTATAAGATTTTTACATTAAAAAAAATGTAGGTATAAAGGTAAATCTCGATCTAAAAGTAAAAGTAAAATAGGCTATCCACTCACCTTTTGCTTTCGGTTCTCTGATTCCCACAATTCCGATAAAACAAAATTTCAGCCACATTTTATTTTTCTTAAAAATATCATAAAAATGATGTAAGTGTCATCAAGGTGTAGATTATTGTAAGACAAAACTTATGCGGATTTTGAGTGAGCAGTAATAAGTATTAACAAGTAATGTTCAGAAGAAGGAATACTTAGCTTGTTCATAATCTGCTTCCTGGTGGCTGACATAAAAATGAATGATCCAACGTTTGCAATCTAATGAGCTTGACTGAAGCAACTAGACGGTCTGCCAGTCATAGAGAATTGGGTGTATATGAACTTGGTGTATATAGGCCCAATGTCTATTCAATCAGAAATGAAGAACTGGGCCTGGATCAAGAGAGAGGACAATGTCCTTGTAAAGATTAACGTTGTGAATATCGAACTTTGTTGTTGACATGTTGATGTTATTGACTTGATTTGGATTCATCAAATCAGCATCTCCTTTTCCCAACTTGATTCTCAAAAGTCAGAACTCATTATCTTGGCTATTGGCTATTCATCAAACGATCATATCATTCGTCACTACTATAAGTCATGAAGCATTCATAACATAGGGCCCAAAAGATGAGTGGGCCTGGATCTATCAAAGAAGGCAGGCAGGCTTATGTTGCGGAATCGGCTGGCTCGGTTCGCTCGGCTTGAAAGATCAGCCATATTTACGAGAAGATGAAAGTACCTAATCTCGATTTCAATTCTTCTCCACCACCTCAACAACAACAACAATTACCTCCTCTTTTTAACATATATAACAAATCTTTCTCATATTTCTTCTTCTGGTAGATTTCCTTATTCATCAGAACTTTATTATTTTTTTCTTTTCTACCGATTAGATCAAGATTGCGATTCTAGGGTTTGTGCTTTGAAGTCTCTTGTAAATTTGGGGATTTGGAGATTAGGGTTTATGTTAGATTTGCTGAAAAATCGATATGCTTTCAAATCTCTTCTCGATGCACAGAAAACCCCTCTTTTAGTAATCCAAACTCAAATCTCTTTACATGGGTAGAGCATGTACGTGCTGATAACGTGTTGAAGTAAAAGTAAAGAACAGAGAAAAATAGAGAGAGAATAAAGTTGCTTTATTGATAGACCAATCTATCCCTTTTATAGGGTTATTACACCGTCATATAGACTACATATGGGCTATATCTATGGGCTGCACACATCGGCCTGGATACCCTAAAACAATAATGATGTAAAAAAATTTGATTTTTATTTATTTTACAAATTAACAAACTAAATTAACTTATAACTCATGCAAGTAAATAAAAGTTGTTGTGAATATCATACGGAATGTACGAGTTTTACTTCACCATCTAAGATAAATGTCTGAGTTAACCTGTGGCTCAACGGTAACACCCCTCTCTCAAAGTGGAGAAGTTGTGGGTTCGAAACGTATTAACAGCTGATTGTTGATATAAAGTTTCACAACGTAATTTATAAGGGGTAGGGGTCCCCTTAACCCCGCTTGCCTTAAAAAAAAATCTAAGATAAATGTCAAATATTTGTATGTGATTCAATTTCTATGCTTTCAACTATCCCTATCTCTATGCCATAGTTGGTAGAAAATCTCGTCTCTTTCGAAAACGAAATTCACTCACCCTTGCTATTACTAACGTCTTTGCGGATAATTCTTTTAGTATTATTATCTAAGGGACTCAACAACATGAAATAATGAACCTCAACCTCTCATCTCTGTTAATAACAAGTAAAATTTTACACATTTAAACAAAAGATATATTATCAATATATTTTCTCTCTTTTGATGCCAAAATAAGTTAATGAAAGTACATGGGGAAGAAAGTATCTACACATGTAAAAAAAATCTCTCTTTTATTTATTATGAAAAACCTAAAGTAAAAATCATTCTAAGATGATCAATCTTAAAATAATTACTTTTAATGCATGGAAAACAAAACACATAACAAAAATTATTCTACTTACCTAGGAGGCTTGTAAAATTTAATGAGGACTTTAGCTCGTGGTGCTGTAGGAATAATTCATGGAAATGTAGTAAATTGAATACATGATTTTGATACTAGAATTGAAATACAGAAGAATAAAGTGCATAAGAAAGTAACAGCATTAAACTAACTACAAGAACTTGATAAAACATCTTCATCTTAATCAAAACTAGGGGTGGGAACGGTTCGGTTGGTTTAACCAGCTAAATTATAAACAAATTGCCCCTTGAGATGCGGTTCAGTTTCGGTTTTAAAAATGAAAAAAGTTATGCACAACTGGACCGAAATGAACTGATTCAATCAGTTTGGTTCTAATTCGGTTACGGTTCTGAGTTATATTAACGGGCCTTAAGCCCAAAACCTAAACTTTGAACAATTTTTTTTTATAGTGTAACTACTTGAAAAGGCAAATAAATAATAAAACCACCACCACCACAAGTGCACACCTCTGCACACCACCACCACTAGCAAAACTATTATCAAAACCAGCCCATGTTTACTTCGTCATGCATCCACAATCTTACAAATCAAAAGCAACGACAAACATTTGAAGAAACCCCCAATTTCGAATTGTGAAGGAGGTTAAAATTGATAATGGAGGAAAAAAGAAGTAGATTAAGAGAAGATTTTGTGAAATCAAATCAAATTGAGAAGTAGTAGTGGACCAATGACACGAATCTAATGAATAGAAGAAAGTAAAGTTATAAACATATTAACTTCTACTTACTGTGAACAAAAGAAGAACAAAAAAAGGGTGGTTGTAAGAGTAATAAGCAACATCAGGATGCATAGAATCATTATTATAGAATTATCTAGATTAGGAGATAATATATTATGATTAGGTTGTTACTAGAATCATGGGATTTAGTTTCTATCATTATTTCCTGGCTATAAAGGCATATGGTTTCATTGTGTAATTCAACTCAATCAATAATATTCATTCTAGAATTTCTACAGTGGTGAAGGTATTTTGGTATGACCCAAATTGTCGTCTTTTTGTATTGAAAATATCGGGAACGACCCCAAATTGTTGTTAGAATTTTGGTGTGACCTTAAGTAAAGTGAAGGTATTTTGCGGTAAGAAAGAAGATGGCCTTTGAAAGTAATCTTTATTTTTGTAGGTTGAGGCAATGATATTATCACCCTCTTATTTCTCTGCAAAAAATTCCTTTACTCCATTTTGCACAGACAAATATCCTAACAACACTAAGCAAGTTTCAAAGAATCTTAGGAGCTGATCCAAGACTCTGCATCGTATCTTCACTCTCAAACCTCAACCTATGTCATATCGACATTTGGTCATATCTTAAGATTAAGAAGGGGTATTCTGGGTGTAATAAATTCCTTAACCTCATGTTAATGGCACACGATCCCACCATAGTGTTGTAGTGCACCCATGACCAGGGGATATTGCGGTTGACAATTCAGCGACCTAGAATGCTGGAGTGGTTGAGGTCTATGGAGGCTCCAATGAGGTTCTGGATGGTTGCCTTGTGTGAATGCAGAAAAGCGTAGATAACGAAGTGAAGAAGACGATAATTATCGGAGTTGAGTTGGGGATGAAGGAGTTTGAATTAGTAGTGGCTGAGCTATCACGAGTGATAGTTGCCTACGTATCTAAGATTGACCAGGTCCCAGAATCAAGCCTACATAGTTCATTATATAGGCAAATTGGGACAACGGCTATATATAGGCAAATTGGGACAACGGCTAACTCATTAATTACATAACGGAAAAGTAATTAATGAGGGAACGTTACGAATCAATAAAAGATATGTAACGTTAAGAAGTGTAACTGTTGTTTTGAATATAGGAATGACCTCGGGTGAAGTTGTTAGAACGAAGCCCCTAGCTTGGAAGTGGTTGATGATTGTGAATTATGAAGTGAGCTCGGGTGAAGTCGCTAGAACGAAGCTCCAGCTCGGATGAGGTCGTTAGAACGAAGCCCCAGCTCGGGTGGAAAATGTTATTGTATATTAGGAGTACGGGGAAATGATGAGATTGATGTCGGGTGAGCTCGTATGACATAGAAATTATGCTACATAGCCCCTTTTCAATTGATTTAAAAGGAATTCGACGACGTTTTTATGAAGTGTGTTGCTTTTGAATTAGATGAAAATGAGATTTCAAGCTTTGCAGTGGGTGAAAGATATTGAGTTGATGTCGCGTTGGGAATGTAGCAGTTGCATTGGTTTTGATGATTCTTGTCTGAAAAGCAAAGATTTTATGTGTGTTGCAGTTGCCAAAGCGAGAATTCCAAGAGAGAGCAATGATGAGCGGTTTTGGAAACTGTGATGGGTGTGACACGTGTCATTGCATTTATGTGGCTTTTCGAATTTCCAAATGGAAAAAAGGTGGGAAACTGAAAAATGAAGCGTGTATTTGTTGTAATGAAATCTTAGCCATAGATATAAAAATTGATCTAAGGTTGAGATTGATCAGAGAAAAATATAAAACCTAAACCGTTTGCTGGAAAACAAACAGTTTTGCTGCAGTTGCTGAAAGTTATGTGATATTTTGATTCTTGAGTATGCAACTTTTCATTTCTTTAATTTGATTTCTTCTTGAATTCCTTCTGTATTGAAAGTTGAGTTTTATCTTTCATACCTTGAAATTCCACCGTTTTAGAAATTTTAGAAAATCAGATCTTCTTGTTCTGAAAATCCTTCTATTGGTGTTTGTAGGTTTTCCGATTTTGAGTTTGCCATTGTTGATAACTAGAAGCTTTTGTTGTTGAAGCTTGTGTTGATTTTCTTTTCTTTGAGTCTGTTTACCAAAACCTTTTAGAGTTTCGATAAAACCCTTGAAGTATGATTTATATTGAACTGTATTTGTTGTTGTTTGTGAGACTAGTATAAAACTTGTTTGTGCTAGAAAGAATTTGCATCAAACTGTTAACAACCATGAGTGAGAGTGCTACAGATAGTCAAAACTTGAGTGGTAGGGATGAAACTTCTGAGGATAGCGACCATAGTGTGTCTAGTGAAAACAATGTAGATAACAGTGTTGATATGAACGAGGTGAGAGAAAGAAATATTGTTGATGTAAATAATGAAAACGAGGTTGATAGTTGTCAGGATGTGTCTCCGGAACAAGCTCGTATGGCTCTTCAATCGATAAGGGATTTGTATAACATAGAAATACCTGAGTTAAAGATGTATAGAGTAGACTCTAGGTTCTATGACCTCGCTGGCGATTCCACCTCTATTTTGATCTGTGAGGGTCAGTTAAAAGCTGGGCTACGACTTCCATTGTCCAAACTTGTGTGCGACGTATTAAATTACTTTGACCGATGTCCAATTCAAATGTCTAGTAGCTTTTGGACTATAATGATGATTTTCGAGGAGTTGAACGCCAATCACCAGTATAACATCTGTCTTGGTGACATAGTTGCTTATTACCGCTGCGTTGGTGGACGTAGTGCTGATTATGTGACGTCGTTGAACAAGCAGAGTAAAATTGGTGATGGAAAAGTGTTTAACCCTCCTCAATCCAATGATGGTTGGAAACATACCCCAGTATTTCGAGTGCGAGGTGAATTCAGCATAGGGTACCTGGAACATCTACACATACTAACAATAGGTAAATAGAGAAATTCTTCATACTTGTAGTGTAAGTTTGATATCTTTGTTAACCTGCTTTTGTTCTGTATGTTATATAGGTGAGCGTGCTGAGAAAAAGAAGAACGTCGAAAAGGTTGATCCAGCCCCGATAAAGAAGTTTGCAGATTTAAGTTGGACAAAAAAAAAGGAAACTTCTTCCTAGGCTAGCGAAGTGGTTTCAAGATCCAAAACCCAAGAGAGGCCAGAAGAAACGTTGTAAACCTGCGCTTGTTGGTACTGACATCGTAGAGCCCAGTGTTACCATTGCTATGGCTCCTCCAAAGAAAAACACAGCTGAGAATGTGAAGGGCAGTGTCAACAGTAAGAGGCCAATTTCCAGCAAGATTCCTGGGTCTAGCAGTGCAAAAGAGCTTGTGAGCTTAATCCCTGGCGAACCCGACATCAGCAATGTATTCGGAAGTCGTAGGATTGAATTTCCTGAGAAGAAGAGGAAAGCTACTGAAGGGAGCAAGTTTGTCGTTAGTGAGACAATGTTAAATGTTGATAAAGGTAAGAAAGCTGACTTACCTATGAAGGTGGCTGTGGATCCCAAAAGTAAGAGGATCAAAATTGGCGAGTTTGAAATTTCTGTTTCTGAAAGATTCAATCCAATATTCATGCATGGAGGGAACTATATCAAAAAAGATGACAGGGTATTTGGAAAGCACCCCACAGCTCTTAGTATAATGAATGAAGTTATCTTGCAAGAAAATAAAAGCTCTAGAAACTACACGAAAAGAGTTTAGTGCTCAATAAGATGTAAACCAACTTATATTGTTTAGAAGCTTATAAGTAACTCTAATGGGGACCTAATTAGGGCGAAATTACTGTTTATCCACGTTTTTTACCGTTCTTCCTCTAAAAACCCTAATTCTAGCCAATTTCACCCAATTTTAATTGTTTTTTCTTTAGTTTAATGATGTCCAAAGATCAATTACAGAAAGAGTATGAGTTTTTAATGACTTCTAGGCCGGAAACTGATCAAGATGATGCATTTGAACCTGATTATCAAGATGGCATGGAAGATGAATAACTTATGGAGCTTGAGGAAGAATTAATGCTTAAATATGGTTGTGGATCTTTGGAAAAGTTATATAAAAAAACGTTTGGCAGAGATTACTTCTCAAGAAGCAAGAAACAAAGCATTGGATGGAAGTAAGATGATGGAGGCTGCAAACCCTAATTCAAACTTTGGGTTTCATTCACCTTGCATATGGAGAATACTAATATGGCAGATGGTGAAGTAAATGAAGTGATGGAGAATACTAGTATGGCAGATGCACCTATAATAGATGAAACTGGTAAAGTGAAAGACACTAACGGTGGAGAGCAACAGCGTGTCATGGAGAATGATGAATGGCTCCAAGTAAGAAGCACACTGCCAAGGTCACAACAGTTCAAGAGTGTAAAGAGAATGATATGAATGTAGTCCAAGGCAAAGATCAAGGGGCTGTACAAATGGCACCGGTGACACAGGTGGTGGCAGATAAAGGAAAAGGCAAGGCTATAGATGGGCAGATTGGACAAACAAAGGAGACTAGCAGGGAAGTAATGAATGAAGGAGGGTTTATGAGGGATGCTCAGAGAAGTGGTTCTAGAATACCTTCTGCACAAGGAGTGGACAAGCAAGCAACTGGAAGAAGTACTCTTGAGAGTCAGATTACTACCAAGAGTTCTAATGCAATTGTGGCTGCCAAGCATGGTCACAATAATCCTTCAAATAAGAATGGAAGTAAGGGTACTTACATTACTGGCATAGCTAATTCCGGCAATGGTGGGCATACCAAGGGTAGTTAGTGTTTGCTGCTACTCACTACACAGATTACAAGTACAATATGAAGATCATAATTGAGGGTATAGCCCAAGGGAAACCAAAATATGATCAAAGTGGAAGGAAGAAGGAGATAGGTCTTTACCTTGATATAGTTAGTCTCTTTTATGCTTTATTGCACAATAAACCTAGGATTAGTTTTATTTTATTTGTCTGGAGTTCTTTCTCTGAAGATATTAGAAATGTTTATAAGGAGAAAGACATGAACTCAAATGTAATGTGCTTTAGCACTATCTTTTTATTTATTATAACGGGGTAAGAGACCTCTGTAAAAACCCTGCTTGCCAATAAAAAAAAAAAAAATGTAGTTATCTTGAAAGCTGATGCTGATCGTGTTGACAAGAGATCAACTGAAGAGGATGATAGCGACCTTTCTCATATGCTCTACAAGGTATAAGATTCCTCTGAACTTATATGAGTTTCAAAGATTATGAAGTTGAAAAGTTGTAGTAGCTTCTTTTTTTTAATTTATTTATAGATGAACCTTATTAGAGACAAATGTTGTTACGAGATTAAAAATGCTCGTAAGAAGATAGAGGTTGTGCAACAACAAAAGAAGAAAATTGAAGAGCTTGAAGCTGAGCTTGCTGGAGCTCGTGCAGAAATCAAAGCCTTTGAGTCTGAAAAAGAAAGAAGAACAACCGAGCTAGATTAGTCCGATCTCGCTCGGGGTTTAGCTGAAAGTGAACTTGTTTCAGTAAAGGAATCTTGGCAGAATGATGCGGCAAAGTTTGTAAGAACCATAAACGGTTGGCGACGTGTATCGATAATGTGGGAATTACGAGCTTTGCATCGTGAAGGAAAATTGGTGAAGTTCGTGCCCGACTTTGACCCCAAAGTCTATGTGGAGGAATTCGAAGTTGAGTACGAAATTGTTCTTAATAAGAGACTAAAGAAAGAAGAAGAGGCAAGGTTTGCTGCTATGACTGCAGTTGATGATGATGCTGGAACTCCCAAAGAGAACAAGATTGCAGATGAAGCCCTTGAAGGAGATGCTGCTGGGGAAAATGTTGGTGCTAAAGAAACTGGAATGGAAATTAAAGCATGAAGTTTTTGTTTTTTACTTTCTAACTGAGTGTTGTGAGGAAGAAACATGCATGGTTTTTTATGAAAGTTGTAAAACAATAGTGGGGAATTCCAACTTTGGTTGGCCCTGCGCTATTTTTATTTTTTGATATTTTTAAAGGTAGATCGTGTTCGAGCTAGAAACAAGTACAGTTTTTGAACAAATATTGGATATGGTTAAATGTGAATGAATAGTTTACTTGAAAAGAATGAATGTTTTGTGACTAAGTATTTATTAAGTACATAAACTAGTTATCTGTACTTGTAAATACCATAAAGTAAATGAGAGTAGTATGAACTTCCTTTGTTATTCTCCTGAACGGATGAACTATTTCATGGTAAGTATAACTTTAAAAACTTCGAGTTCCAAGGTCGTGGTACTTGATCTCCTTCAGAATCCATCTAGATCAAGCTACAACTCTTGGGCAGTACAATGATGGACATGCTGCTGGTTTGAGTGCTGGTTCTGGTTGTCTTGAACATCTTGATGACCAACTTAGTTCTGAGATGGGAAAGTATGGAATACACTCACCTAAGGGCAGGAATAACAACAATGGGGCCTTGTTTACTATGCTACAGAATGAACCAATTCAGTTCGGGGCAATTGGGCAACAAGGTAAGAACACTTGGGCTGAAGTTTTGGGCAAAAAAGCAGAGAACAAAGGGTTGACATACATTCCACCAACCTTAGTTGGTGGCAAACCAGTGATACATGTTGAGACAAAACAGTTTGCACATCTTAACTCAAAGTATGAAAAGGTGGTAGTTGGAAGCTTCATTGGGAAACGTCCAGGGTATAACTATGTCAAAGAGGTGGTGTCAAAGGCCTGGATGGTTCAACACATCAATATCAAGACTTATGGTGAGCATTCATTCACATTTGAATTCTCAAGTAAGGAAGATAGGGAAAAGGTGCTAGACATGGGTTCTTTACACATTGCTAGTAGGTTGTTTATCATACGACCATGGAAACTGTTTCATGAAGCAGATTTGAGTGAGCTTAAGACCATCCCCATTTGGGTTATCTTAAAAATCTTACTTTAGAGATGTGGGATGATCATGGGTTTAGTCTAGTGGGAAGTGCAATTGGTAGACCTATGTACCCAGACAAGCTCACGGAGACTATGCAAAGAACTTCTTTTGCTAGAGTATGTGTTGAGATTTCTACAGAATGTACTTATCCTAAGGAAGTGACTCTCATCTTGGATAATCTTAGGGTCATCCACATTCCAGTGGAGGAAGGCATTCCTGCCATGGAGAAGCAAACTACTTGTAATGAGGGTTGGGAGGTCCCCAAAAGGAAACACACTTTCCGAGCAAGTAGTGGCAATATGGGATCATCTAATGGTGTCCACGGGGAGGGCAGCAATGAAGGTCCTGACATGGAAAGCTTGGACAGCCAAGAGGTGAGGAATTTGAAGGGTATAACAAGCCTGAATAGAGACAAAGGAAGCCCAAGATGGGTGGGAATGGGCCATGGCCCAGGACCACCATCATAGATTGTTTTAGAGTTTAGAGTACATGTGCTTTTATAGGTCAAGTTTGAGTAGGTTTCTAGCTTAGAATAGTAGGGTTCTCTATATGTGCTGATATATAAATTTGATTGAAAAGAGAGGGATAATATGATGAGCTTGTAATTCTTTATCTTTTTTTGATTCTATTAATATAGGGGATGGGCCCCAACAAAAACCCAGCTTTCCTTTCAAGAAAAAAAAAGAGTATAAGCTCCATTTCCGAGGTCATTTTGGGTGATGTATGGACCTTCCCAATTAGGATTAAGTTTTCCATCACCTTTAACCTTAGTGTTCGAAAAGGTTTTACGTAAAACGAGATCTCCTTGATGGAATACTCTAGGATTGACTTTTTTATTGTAAGATTTTCTTAGAATCTGTTGGTAACGAGCTGAAGAAATCGCAGCTCGTTCTTTTTTTTTCTTCTAACAAGTCTATCTCATGACCTAAGAGATCGTTATTGTCTTTTGATTGAACCAATTCCGACTTCATGGTGAGGTAGTTTAGTTCTGTTGGTATAATGGCCTCGGTGCCATAACATAATGAGAAGGGCGACATAGCAGTTGGAGCTCGTTGAGTAGTTCTATAAGCCCATAGAACTCTGTGAAGCTCGTCAGCCCATTCAGTCTAGTGATCTTCCAACTTTTTCTTTAAGTTCTTCATGATCGTTTTATTTTTTGCCTCTGCTTGTCCATTACTTTGAGCATATTGTGAATGCAGAAAAGCGTTTATGAACGACGTGAGGAGGAAGATGACCGGAGTTAAAGTGGGGAAGAAGGAGTTTGAGAGAGAAGTGGCTGAGCTATCAAGAGTGATAGTTGCCTACGTATCTGAGATTGACCAGGTCCCAGAATAAAGCCTACATAGTTCCTTATATAGGTGATTGGGACAACGGCTAGCTCATTAATTACGTAACGGAAAAGTAATTAATGAGGGGAACGTTACGAATCAATGGAAAGATTCGTTACGAATCAATGGAAAGATTCGTTACGAATCAATGGAAAGATTCGTTACGAATCAATGAAAAGATTTGTAATGTTAATGAATGTAACTGTTGTTTTTAAATAGAGGGTTGAGCTCGGGTGAAGTCGTAAGAACGAAGCCCCTAGCTCGGAAAAGGTTGATCAGTGAGGATAAAAGATTGAGCTCGGGTGAAGTCGTAAGAACGAAGTCTCTAGCTCGGAAAAGGTCGATGATTAAGGATGAAGAAGTGAGCTCGGGTGAAGTCGCAAGAACGAATCCCCTAGCTCGGATAGATTATACTGTTTATATCTGTTAGAAGTACGAGTGTCGTTTGGGAGCTCGTATGGCGTAGAAATTATGCATATACACATATCTTGGTGTGGACAGGGCATGATTGATTCTCCAGTCTGCATAGATTTCTTCAATTTTGTTTCCACAAAATTGCATTCCATTATCTGTGACAAGGGTGTGTGGTAACCTAAATCTTGTAATGATAAACTTCCAAATAAAGTCTTGCACTTCTTTTTCTCTGATGCGACGTAAAGGTATTGCTTCTACCCATTTGGTAAAGTAATCTGTTGCGACAAGCAAATATCTCAGCTTCTTCTCAGTTCTCTTGAGTGGACCAACTATGTCGAGTCCCCAAACTGCGAATGGCCAAGGACTTGATATAGTTTTTAAGCTCCTTGCTGGTTGGTTGAGATTATGAGCAAACCTTTGACATTTATAACAATGATTGACAAAAATCTCTGAGTCAGCTTGCATGTATGGCCAGAAATATCCTTGATTTCTTGTATTTTGTGCAAGTAACCTAGCCCCTGTATGATTTCCACATTCTCCATGGTGGATTTCAGCTAAAATTGTTTCAGCTTGTGCTGGACGTAGACATCTTAAGTATGGTCCTCCTGTAGACTTCTTGTATAACCGGTTGTTTATGAGCTCGTAGCTTTTGGATTTGCGATCCAATTTACGTAGTTCGACGTCGTCATCTGGATAAACGTCGAGTAGATAATTGATGATTGGTCCCATCCATGAATTGTCAATATCGTGTTGGGGAATCTCAATGAAGTCAGGGATTTCATTGATTTAATGAATCTCTGTGTTATATGCTGGGGTTATTCTGACATCCACATACACCATACGAGGTTTATCCGTGTCTATTTGCGACGGCTAGATATGCGAGGCCATCTGCGTGCCGATTGTTTTATCGTGGTGTATGTCCCATTTTTGAAACGTTTGTAAGAGAGACTTTGTGTAATCCAGATATAGTTTGAGTGTTTTCTCTCTTGTTTTGTAGTCGCCAAGTAGCTGGTTGATAACGATTTCAGAATTACTAAAGATATGTAACTCTCTGACTTTATGATCTCTGGCCATGTAGTGCTTCGTAATCAGAGTCGTTGTTTGACGAACTGAAGTTTAGTCGTACTGATTTCTCAATAACAACATCTTCATGTGAGATTAACGTAGCCCCTTCTCCTGTTCCGTTGTGGTTTTTAGCACCACCAACGTATAGTCTCCATATTGGAAGTTTTGGTTGAGGTCTGTTCTGGGGGTTCGTTGTCTGGCACCCAATGTAAGTCTTATATGGGATAATCCACAAGCAAATCAGCCACGACCTATCCTTTTCGAGTGGTTCGAGGGGTGAAGATCATGTTCTCCGAGCTCCTGAGCCCATTTTGCCATTCTGGTGGACTTATTTTTGTTTTGGAAGACTTGTCTAATAGGAGCATCAGTTATAACTCTTATTTTATGTGCTTGAAAATATGGTTTTAACTTTCTAGATGCAAAAAGTAATGCTAAACCAACTTTTTCAAGATTTGTATAACGTACCTCGGATTTTGCCAATGTTTTACAAATGAAGCAGATTGGATTTTCGAATCCTTGATCATCTCTGAAGAGAACTGCACTGATGGCATGTTCAGAATGGCCGAGGTAAAGGCCCAGAATGTCACCCCTCTTCTGGTATTGTAATAACAGGTGGGGTAACCAAGTATAGTTTGAGGTCGTCGAAAGCGTGCTGACATTCCTTGGTCTATTCGTATTTGGAGCCTTTCTTTAAAAGTTGTAAAAGAGGTCGTTGTTTGTCGGATGCACGAGCTATGAATCTATTAAACGCTGTGAGCATTCCGTTTAACTTTTGCACTTGCTTTTTTGTAGTTGGGTTTGGCATTTCCAAGATTGCTTTAATCTTTTCTGGATTTGCCTCAATGCCCCTTTGTGTGATCAGGAATCCTAGAAATTTATCTGTTGCGATGCCAAAAACGCATTTTTCTGGATTGAGCTTCATGTTGTATTGATGAAGTCGTTTGAAGGTTTCATGGAGGTCGTCTACGTGTGATGTCTTCAGTTTACTTTTTACAATCATATCATCAACGTAGACTTCCATTGTGTTTCCTATCAAATCATCGAACATTGTTGTTGCAAGTCTTTGATATGTAGGCCCTGCATTTCGTAAGCCAAAAGGCATTACTGTATAACAATAAGTACCATGTTCAGTTATGAAGTAAGTTTTTCATGATCCTCTTCAGCAAGTGGGATCTGATTGTATCCAGAGTATCCATCCATCATAGAAATGAGCTCGTGGCCTGCAGTTGACCTGCAGTTGAATATATAAGTTTATCTATTAATGGAAGTGGGAAGCTGTCTTTGGGACAAACGTTATTGAGGTCGGTAAAATCAATGCAAACTCGCACTTTACCATTTGGTTTCATGACAGCGACAATGTTAGACGGCCATTCAGGATATTTGACCTCTCAGATGAATTTGGCATCCTTGAGTTTTTGTACCTGAACATTGACAACCTTGGCTACACGAGTTGAGAGTTTTCAAGCTCGTTGTTTGATTGGTTTGAAATGAGGATTAACATTTAACCTATGGCATGCAATTGTGGGGTTTATCCCTGGCATATTGGTATAAGAAAAAACAAACACATTCTTATTCATTTTGAGAGTAACAATAAGTTGTTCTTTTACAATGGGGTCTAAGTTAGACCCTATGTAAACATATTTGGGATCTTCATCTGACCCTAAGTTAATCTGCTTTCTCTTCTCAAGGATTGGAGGATCAGATTGCTGGATGACTGCCTTGCCTTTGTCGGCTGGAGCGATGTCATTAGCAGTGGGCTTATTAGAGCTCGCACCTGTTTTGATGATATCTTGAACATCTGATGTAAGTGGCTGCTGGGAGCTCGCCATCACTGATTCAGTTGAACATATCTGTGGAATAGTGGGCTGTAGAGAGCTCGTAGCTATTTTGTTGGCTATCCTTTCTGGGAGTGGGATGACCTCAGGAATTGGATGGAAGCCATGTGCCTCAATTTGGTAACCTCGTAGTTCCATGATGCCATTGGGGCCTGGGAACTTGATGACTTAATGATAAGTGGATGGCACAACTTGCATCCTGTGAATCCATTTCATGCCAAAGATTGCATTGAACTTGGTAGGAACATCTAAGACGAAGAATGTCGTTTTGATTGTAACCTTATCTTCATCTTCTCCAGTAGAGACTGGGAGACAGACTTCACCTAATGCCTTTGTTTCATTAGAGTTAAAGGCAAACAGTGTGACTGTTGGTGGATGAAGCAAAGTGCTTGGGAAATCCATTTGACTAAAAGCCATATTGAAGAGGACATCGCACGAGCTGCCAAGGTCGATGAGAACACTTTTTGTTGCATAACCCCCGATGTTGATGTGAACCACCAAAGCATCGTTGTGAGGGAAGCAAACTTTTTTGAGGTCGTTTTTGGAGAAAATGAGAGCATCTTCTCCAATGACCTGTGGAACTACCATTGCTTTATGAGACAGCTGGTAGATATGATTGATGTACTAAATTTTTTGTTTCTTAGCACGTGATGACAACTCAGGGAGTCGAGCATCAATGATAATGTTTATATGTTTGACCTTCTTGCCTTTAGAGTTGTTACCCTTCTGGCGTTTGTCGTTGAGCTTATCTCGGAGGTCAGCTTCAGCTAGGAAGTCATCGAGGTGACCTTCCTCTTTCAATTTATTGGAGTATTATCTAACTATGGCAATCTTCCGTGGCATGATGACGACACTTATCGAAATTGCAGTAAGGGTTGGCTTCAATGGGGGTTAGCTCATTGAAAGTTGGTTGAAAATAAGATTCCTCCTTAACGAAGTCAAGAAGTTGAGTCATGGAGCATTTAAAAGGATTAGGATACCTCTTTTTAGATCCAGCCTTGGGCTTTCCTTTGAAGTCGGATTTATCCGACTTCGATTTGGTTGTCTTTGGCTTCACCGTTTCCACAGTAGAAACACATTCAGCAGTAGTAGAGATATCTTCTTCGAGCTTAATATATTTGTCAGCTCGAACATAAAGATCTTCTAAAGATGTAGGAGGATCCAGTATGATTGGTTTACCTAACGGGGAGGCAGGGTTGACAGCCGAGATGAAAGCTAGGAGACAAGTATTTTCCTCAGGGTTGTCTGTTTTGAGACATTCTTTTTTGAACTTAGCCACGAACTTCATGGTTGAGTCGGAAAAGAGTGGCGACCTCGGTTCGACGTCTCTTGTTGTGGATGTACTGTGTCACGAAAAGTGACTCGAGCTGGTCATAATTGGTGATTGATCTCTCTGGTAAACGGTGATACCTATCAATGGCACTATCCTTGAGTGATGCCTGAAAGAGACGACAAAAAATGTCCTTACATTTTGGCCATTACGCCATTTGAGTCTTGAACTGAAGGACATGGTCTAATGGATCACCACTTCCATCATAGAGATTGAATTTGGGTGGGATGAAATGTTAGGGTGGTTCCTGAAGTAGAAGATCTTCATGGAGAGGTTCGGTGTTATATTTTTGGAGAGTGGTGGAGGCTACTTTTTGAGCAGAATTGGGTTTAAGGGAATCTTGATGATTTTTATCCAACTTTTCCGACAACTGGAGGATACGGGTATGAGCTTCTTGGATATCAGCCATGGTTGGGGCAAGAATGTTGTTGCTGGTAGTGGGATTTGGTGGTAGATTGTTGATAGCTTCATCAATAGTGGGATTGCTCTGAGTGGTGTTGTTTTTGAGTTGAGCATTCTCCGCCACCAGTTTGGTGATTTGCTCTTGTTGATCATGAAGTTGTTTTTGGAGCTGCTCAAACTGTTCTTGGGTAACTGAAGTCATAGCTGAGAGGCAGAGAAGTGAATATGGTTTTTCTGGTAAAAGGGTTTAGATTTCGAACACAGACAATCAACGCCAATGTGAATGCAGAAAAGCGTAGATAATGAAGTGAAGAAGATGGTGATGATCGGAGTTGAGTTGGGGAAGAAGGAGTTTGAATTAGAAGTGGCTAAGTGATAGAGTGGTTTTCCGGGAATTCCTTCAGCAGAGCTTCCCGTCAAACCTTAGCAGTGCTAGCAAACCCAATCTGCAAAAGCAAGTTAACTCAGTAGCACTACTAAAAATATATCAAATTTTATTTATATTCCCCTAGTTTGACAACTAAACCAATCCTAGAATTAGTGTAGAGGCAAGATATTCCTTACACAATGGTGTCCAATATACTAGAGGGGGGGTGAATAGGTATTTAAAAA
>JABWDY010024565.1:4320-15658 GCA_013358455.1 Thalictrum thalictroides | reverse complement strand
TTTGAATTTTTTTGTTTTGGTTGGTTTTTAATGGAGATATTGGTGAATTGAAATTGGGAGTTGAGGCTGTTCCTTTTTTAAGCAGCCTAGTGTTACGATAAGAAAACAGATTGGAGAAAAAAGAAGACTTGTTTGTGTTTTTTTATAAAACATTTGAAGTTGATTTTGGTTTTGGGATTTGGGGATGAGGAATGATGTGCAGAAACCGCAGATAGGTGGAGTTCCAAGGTTAGGAAGAAGTAATGGGATCATTCCCAGTTCTTTTCGGTCTCTTTCTGGTTACTTGAGAACTGTTTCTTCTGGTGCTTCCAGTGTTGCTTCAACTGTAAGGTCTGCTGGAGCCTCGGTTGCATCTTCCATTGTTGATAAAATTGAAGATGCAAGTTCTGATCAGGTATTTCGGTTGACTTGGTTTATTTAGTTTGTATTGATTAGAAATTTTTGTATGGATTCTTGATTGTTAATCAATTCATTGTTTTGTGGCTAGGAAGTATTAAATGATGTTTATTTGAATATTTTGATTTTCGATTGTATTGCATGTTGGAAATCAATCTAGTATCAGGTTAGAGAAGTGTGCGATAGAAGTTTTGCTTCATCCAAGCAGGCTCCAATGATTTTAGATAATGTGATAAAAAAGCCTTTTAGCTCAAGGTTGGAGAGATGGTAGTTCTTTAGGTCATTTCTGTGCATGTTTCATGCAGGAATGGGCATAGGCGTCTCACATACAGATAAAATAATTATACTATTTTCATCGTGTTGGTATAATTTAATACGGCTTGTCGACTAGTTCACGTGTCTAATTATTGACTACTTGCGCATACAAACGGTTATTGTCGCACATGAGTCATGCAGACCGAATCTGGAAGCATACTTTGGCAATCATATTGGATCAATTACTGAATGTGATGAAATGCCTACAAGATTCGATATGTTAAGTTTGTCTTGTTCGTTTGGGACTCTGTCAGGTGAGTTGTGTAGAGCATAAAAAATTGGGGCCATTGTTGTGCATGCCACATGTAAGCTGTATCATGCATGGAGGTCTTTCTGCTAGATACATACATTTGGTGACCTCAGTGATTAGGAAATCCTGATGGAGTGAGCATTCCCTCATTAATTTCGTTAATTGTTTGTCGCACATATTTAATGTAAATTTAATTTGGCGAGTTGTGTTAGAAATTCAATGTGGACATTTATAGTAAGCTTTTCTGCTCTCATCGTAATGATCATACATATGATACTGTCACTTAGCTTGTCCGAGTAGTTGTTTCTCAAAAACATCAGGGTATATGATCTGCATCAGCAATTTTTGAGAATCAGCATTCCCCGTAGTTGATGTGCATTCTACTTGCAGTCAGGCAAGAAGGTTGATTGATAAGATTCAGTTGGTGGTACCGTTTACATAAATAATTGGAGGATTCACTCTTTCAGTCATAGTTAGTTTATAATCAGAAATTTAGTTGTTGCACGTGTAGACCATGATCTTAAGCCTTGTTCTGTTCCATGTTCTACCTGTATGGAATGTAACGTTTGTAAGCTGCCCGTTGAGTGGAAAATTGGATTTTGTTATTCTTTCTTGGCTTATTCGGGAGTTAAGTGAAATAACTCAAAGAGGAGCCATTTTGAAGCTGACTATGCTTTAAAATTTGGAGACTGGAAAGGGTTCTCATTAAGACTTCAAGATTTATAAATTCTGTCATTAGAGATCTAATGTGATGCAAGCATAGGATGGAGAGAGTAACCATTTGTGATCAAGTGGTGCAAATGAGTGTTCCGCTGTTTGTTTGAGGGTAGTTGTTGACAATGTCACCATATAATATGTCATGAGGCATGAATTTTTTGGACAGAGAAAAATTTTCTCCATTAATAGTTAACTCATCAAAATGTTTTCATTTCTAATGTCTAGCATCGGAATCTGGCACTGGTTATCATAGGCATCACAAATTAGCTTGAATAAAGGTTTTGGGTACTCAGTGACAAATTCTTTCATCCATTGGTTAGAAATTACCAATCAGGTTGCTATGTCGCGAAGATCGACTGAAGGAAGTTCTACATGTTCAATATAGTTGCAGTCAAGTGAGTTTGCAGTGTGATGAATAAATAGTAATGGTCTTGGTTGTCTACTGTGTGGATATGGGTCTTAGTGTTTGAAAATTCATAACAAATAGATTTTGTAAGGATCTTGTGATGACTGAAAACATGTTAATCTATTACGCATTATATATCACGTGGAGCTCTTTTTGAAGTATGTCTTTTATTATTTTGTTCCATAAATGTTTTGAACTCAACATCTATTTGTCATTATGAGGTTCAGTTTGTTTTTAAGTTTTTTATATTGTAGGCTTGTAGCATTATGGTTGGACACCATATTAGATTTTATATTGAAGATTTTCTCTCCTATTTAATTGTATCATGGATGATGGTTCTCAACATAGTGGTTTTGCATGGAAGATGTAGCTTTGGTTTTGCTACAGTCATAATTAGTGTTGACTATAATCTGATGGCCGTTTGGATTGTGAATAAGGACCTTTGGGGGGTTGGAAGAGTTGAGTGGAAATTACAGGAAGAGGACAAGGAACAAATGCTGTACTTGGTTGGGTGTGCTGTATATGAGGTGGTTTTGTCAGTTGCCAAAGTTCCTCATGGGTTTTGGGCAGCCTTGAAATAATCTGGCACTGAGGGCTGCTTGTTGAATAGCTGGATATCTACATTTATTTGTTATGCAGCGTGATACCAGGAAGTTATTCTTTAAGATGGCATCAAATGCTTTTTCCCCTCTTTGATAGGTCATACGATGTTGCCTATATTAGATAGTTGTCTTGTTATGAAATGTTTTTACAACTTGGAATGATTATACAATAAAATTTTCTACTCATTTTATATCCTTCTTGCATTTAAAAAGGTACAATGGGCTGGCTTTGACAAGTTAGAATGCGAGGGGGATGGCATCCGGCAAGTTCTTCTGCTGGGTTATAGGTCGGGTTTCCAGGTTTGGGATGTTGAGGAAGCTAATAACGTTCGAGAGCTGGTATCTAGACATGACGGCCCCGTTTCATTTCTGCAAGTGCTACCAAAGCCAATAGCATCAAAGACATCAAAAGACAAGTTTGCAGATGTCCGCTCATTGCTTGTCGTTGTTAGTAATGGATCCTTTTCAGGGAGTTCTACTGTTCACGATGGGATATCACCCTCTTACAATGGGTCTGTCGCCAACGGCATTGAGCAAGGAAAGGGGAACTTTGCTCCTTCAATCGTTCAGTTTTATTCCTTAAAGTCCCAATCTTATGTACATGTGCTGAAGTTTAGGTCCGCTGTTTACTCAGTAAGGTGCAGTCCTCGAGTAGTAGCTATTTCTCAAGCAGCTCAGGTATGCATTCATGTGAAGGTTTTATGCAAGTTAGTTTTAGTCAAAGATTGAGAAAGTGATCTTTTGACTAGATCATTTTTATATATGCAGATACATTGTTTTGACGCTGCAACACTTGAGATGGAGTATACTCTTCTGACTTATCCTTTAGTTTCAAGCTCTCTTGGTTATGGAAACATAGGCTGTGGACCGCTTGCAGTGGGTTCAAGGTGGTTGGCCTATAGTGGAAGTCCAGTTGCTATTTCAACTGCTAGCCGTGTCTGTCCAACGCCTGCTGCAGGTCAATCGGGTTCGGCTTTAAATGGGAGCCTGGTTGCACACTATGCAAAGGAATCAAGCAAGCAACTTGCTGCTGGTATAGTGACTCTCGGAGATATTGGATATAAGAAACTTTCCAGGTACTATTCTGAGCTCCTACCCGATGGAAGTAATTCTCTCAAATCTGGGAGTCCTGGATGGAAAACCACTAGTAATGGTCATTTACCGGATGCAGAAAATGCTGGAATGGTATGCATTGTTTTGTCTTGCTAAAAAAGTGTTTGCTTTGTGTTCTCTGTTTTTTCTTTTGGAGGCATTAAGTTGTTAGTTTTTTCACTTCAATTTTTATATTGGGATGTCATCCTCACACGATCGGCGTCTTCTCCTTGTTTGTACCCATTGTTGATCACTTTATATTTGCTTTTTCAGGTCATTGTCAGAGATATTGTATGCAAATCGGTTATTACCCAGTTCAAAGCACATAGGAACCCTATTTCTGCACTAAGCTTTGATCCTAGCGGAACCCTATTGGTGACAGCTTCTGTTCAGGGTCATACTATTAATGTTTTCCGAATAATGCCTTCACTTACTGGAAGTTCTTCAGGATCTGATTCTGATGAATCCTACATGCATCTTTACATACTTCAACGTGGCATCACTAACGCGGTGAGGAAATTGCATCCCTTACTTTCTTGTTGGTTTGTATAAAGCCTACGAAGCTTTGTTGATTTACTTTTGCTTTGATCATATTGTCAGGTCATACAGGACATCAGTTTCAGTGAAGACAGCCACTGGATTATGATTAGTTCATCAAGGGGGACGAGTCATTTATTTGCAATAAACCCTGCAGGAGGAACTGTATCAACGTTTACTGATGGCTTCGTTTCTACCAACAGCAATAGATTGGGTTTGTCGTCAAAGTCAGCAGTTAGATGGCTACCTAATTCTAGTCTAAATGATCACCAAAGCGTATGTGCATCTGGTCCTCCTGTTACTTTATCTGCTATCAGTAGAATAAGGAATGGGAATAGCGGTTGGAGAGGCACTGTAAGCGGTGCTGCAGCAGCTGCAACAGGAAGGATTGGTACTTATTCTGGTGCTACTGCATCTGCTTTCCATAATTGCAAAGGCAATGGTGTATTTATAGATTCCAGCTCATTGAGGACTAAATACCATCTTCTGGTGTTCTCTCCTTCTGGTAGTGTGGTACAATATGTGTTGCGCCCATCTTCTGGGCCTGATTGTGAAATAATAGGGCCTGGGTCAACTGCTTTTTATGATTCAGCACCAGATGGTGATGCAGTTGTTGTAGAAGCACTCCAGAAGTGGGATATTTGCCAGAGACGTTCTCGAAGGGAGCGAGATGACAATAGTGATGTTTACGGAGAATATGGGAGTGGGGACCGTAATAAAATCTATCCTGAAGAGATGAAAAATGCAAATAATGTCTATCCCACCGTTAAAGGTAAAATCAAGATCAGTTCTGAGGAAAGACATCATTTGTATATATCTGAAGCTGAATTGCAGATGCATCAAGCTCGAATCCCTTTGTGGGCTAAATCTGAGGTATTGCATGACATAGCAATAGTTATATTGGAACATGTCTTGGTGTTTTTGTATTGTGTCGTGGTAAAAGTCTTACAATGTAAATTGATCCTTAGATATACTTTCAAAACATGGTATTGGACGGACTAGAGGCAGAGACTGGAAATTCTGGCGGGGAAACTGAAATTGAAAGATTCTCCATTCGTGTGATTGAGGCAAGGTGCAAGGACCTGGTACCAGTTTATGACTATCTTCAAGCACATAAACTCCAGCAGTCAAGGTTAGCCTTACCTTCTTTTTTTTTTGGGTGTGATTAATGTAGCTTCACATCCTCTGTATGCTGTCACTGGTACTCTCGTTTATTTAATTATATTCTGTAATGCCTACTTATTTAGCTTCCAATATGAGCTTGTCGCAACTATTCTTTGAGTTCTTAAAATGATTTTATAATTGATCTGCACATGCTAGTAAATGCAGAGGTATGCTAGTTGTTGGAAGCCAGCATTATATATGGTTCTTTCAGAATGATTTCGTGACATACATAGCCTGAATGATTTCTTGAGTTTGATTATCACTGTAATACTTTGAACCATGCTACACCCAAAATAACTATAAAGAGTATTTTACTAGGAGGGTGAACACAGCCTTCTTATTCTCTGACATTCTTTAGTTTTGTTATTTTTGTGTGGGCATTGTATTGTTTTGAATTATATTCATTGTTTTACTGATTAAATTAAGAACTCTGCCTAAACATGTCCTCTTCAATCAGGGCATCATCTTTTGATAGCAATCGAAGTGAGTCAATGCTGCATCAAAAGTCTGGTCTGTCTGAAGATGGGAGGCTTTTATGTAGAAGCAGCTGTAGCTCACTGGGCTCTAGTTTAGAAGGTGCTAGTGTGGGTGATCATCGCAATGGCATTGAGGATAATGGTTGGGGATGTCTCCAAACACAATTGGCCGAGGGCTTTGTAAATAACAATGACAGTCCTAATAGTAAGGCTCAACTCGAGTTTGTAAATAACAGTGAAAGGCCAAATATGGTGACTGACCTCAAGCTTGTAAATAATAACAAAGGGAGCCTGAAGATGGATGGTCACTTCAACAATGACGATAATGAGTTGGACTAGAGGTAATTGATTCTCTTGATTTAGTGGAGTGTAGTCTGAAAGACTAATTTAAATGATGATTTGGAACTATCGTTTGAGTTGCCTTAGCCATGTTATGAATTAGCTAAAAGATCGATGCATCATGTCTAGTAGTCATAAAGACTTCATCATTCTGTTGCATTGCCATTCTACGTGTTTACTGCTGAAAAAGTGAACAAGCTTTTTGCGGAATATCTAAATGCGTATGAGTCTTGCCTAAACGAGCAACTGTGTATATAGACATTAGCTGAAGGGTGATCCAGTTTGGTTCGATTGACATTTACCTAATGTCTTGTAATTTGGTTTGAGCTTACTGAACTAAACTTATTGTTCGTGCTGATAGTAGTTCTCTCTAATCCCTCTCAAAAGTAGATATTTCATCAATGTGGTTCCAATCAAGTTCTTGTTAGATTTCTTTGTCTTGTAATAAATGTCACTGATGTCTAGACCTTGAGTGGTTTTGTTTGGTCTTGCTTGCAATCTTATGAAGTTTTGAATATTCATTTTGATGTTTGTTGGTTTTGCTTATTTTCAGGTCATGAAGCTTAGTCTCCAACCTCGTGTTTCATCCTCCTCAGGTTGCACAACTATTCTTTTATTCTTCAGGGGGTCGTTTTAACCGTGTTCATATATATGGATGAAAAAAGTAGAGAAGGGTTTGACTTAAGCGGAACTGTGGATATTACGGGCGTTGAAGTTTCCTTTTACATGCCTTTGTAAATAATAGACTCCTGGATCTATTTCCAATAACCAGATGTAAGTTGTAATATATGAATGATAGTAGCACTTTTTAACACTTTTAGTTGCAGTATCTTTTGTACAAGGTAACAAGGTCTTGGGTTCAATGTATGTTTTTTCTTTTGTTATATGGAAACAATTTCATGCATGTGAATTTGTTTTGCAAAAATTTAGTCTCTCACTCTCTTGTTACTAAGCACACTGCACCTTATTTTGTTTTGAGAAATATTTATTTTTATTGAATCAAATTGGGTTATTTAACCCACTCTCACCCTATAGATTCTATTAATAGACAATATTATGTGATAAATCAAGACCTTCCACATTCCCAGACTAAATGAAGTGTTTTATTTCAAGTATTATTCCCTTTCCATGTTCAATTATACTAATACCTTGCTTTAGTTCTCAACCACAGAATCACATCCATCTTGCCATAGCAGATACCAATCTATTTGCTCATTTAACACATAAACACATGATGCCAACAATGAATATTATCTCATATTTCCAAATTCCAACAGCCTTTCAAAAAACTCTTTTAGAATTCAAGATGGGAGTGACACGTGTACATTATCTATTTGTCACAGAAAGATAACACATGTGCATGTGGGGGTGGATGTTTCAAAAAAGCAATAGAGACACCAGAAATGAAAGAAATGGTGGTGGCCTAGATGTCATACAACAGGGAAGAAGATAGCCGGAGGCTGATAAATCCGAACGAGACTGAACCTACACCGCCAACTCCAAGAGTGTTAAGCCTACTGTCATTTGTGTTAGAAAGATTAGTAGCTCGGAACGATGACCTTATTGGTAGCCCAAGGCAACAACAAGTGAGAAGCTTGAAGGTTTTTGATGGAGTAAGGGCACCAAATATAAGTATAAGGAAATACTTAGAGAGGATATACAAATACACAAACTGTAGCCCTTCCTGTTTTGTGGTAGGGTATGTTTATATAGATAGACTGGTGCATAAATATCCTAACTCACTTGTTGTATCTCTCAACGTTCATAGGTTGCTTGTTACCAGTGTAATGGTTGCTGCCAAGGTGCTTGATGATGAGTAAGCTCCCTCTGCCGCTTCCGTCTTTGAATTATTTCCTCCTGTTTTCTTATTTGTACCTAAATCATAGTAGTTATATTGGTTTGAGCAAGAACATTAGCATTTCAGAGTTAGCTTAAAATCTTAAACTAAGGTTCTGTAAAGTTTTTAAGTTGCCTAGCTATACACATTTAGCATACTTGATGTCAACTTAAGCTCCCCGTGCTTAAATGTGTTCCTCGATTATTAGTTCTGGTGGAATGAAAATTCAAGTCTCGGGTGCGGGAAAAAAAAGAAGCATAGCTAATCTTGATAGATATTGATATTGATATATATAGACTTCTCTGAAGTTGGTACTTTCGGGAACAGAAGTTTGAATAAGTTTGAATAAGCTCATATCATCTTTGTTAGCAAATTCTGTAATGAGACCAGCTTCAAAGGCGAACACATCCCTCGAAAACTTAATTTTACTTTCAATTTTAACTAGATAATCTCCTTTGCAACCTTGCAGAGCTGCATGTGCCAGAGAAGGGTGCTTCTGTAGACCATTTGAGCTGTGTCTGTACGTTAGTTTTATATTCGAGCTGTATACATTCCAGGCTAACAGTATTATTATCTGATGAACTCATATACAGGCATTATAATAACGCCTTCTATGCAAGGGTTGGGGGTGTGAGCAACAAGGAATTGAATCGGCTTGAATTAGAATTGTTGTTCTTGCTGGATTTTAGTGTTGTGGTTAGCTCACGGGTGTTCGAAAGCTACTGCCTGCACTTGGAAAAAGAGCTGATATTATGGGGCAATGTTGGCGAAAAGATTGACAGACTTGTCCCCTCGGGTTCTTTGGATGATGAGACTGAGATATCAGTAGAGTACACTCAACCAAGTTCTTCACCTCCATCTCAAACCATTGACTGATTGATATTTCTTCAGCATATCACTTCACTCTTGTAACATACATTTGTCAATCTGTGATCTGCCTATTGGTTGTGTTGCATGCCACTCCTGTATTTTCATATAGTGAATTACTTGCTTGCCCCCACAAGAATGGAAAAACCGATAACAGAAATGCCAAAAGAATCACAACACCAGCTGCCTCACCTCACCCATCTAATGTGGTTTGACAAGTTATAGATTGCAAATTTGCACAATGCAATCAAAGAGAGTCATTCGGACAGCTCTATTATAAGAACATGTCTATAGACCGAGTGCTATTGAGGAGCATTCTTGCAGAGACGAGTGGAGAACTTAATCTGCAGAAATTGTCATTCTAATTTCTTTCAAAGGAGTCAGACACAGAGCTAAAGCCATCTTGTGGGCTATTCAAATATTTCTGGTTCAGTTGAAATATATCCCCTCAAAATTATCTTCTCATTCAATGTACAAATGTTAAAAAAAAAAAAAGTATGCTATATAGTTTGAACATAATACACGGGGAAAGGGCACTAGTCAAATAAAAAGTTTGTTATATAGTTTGAACATGCCTAGAAACTCAGAAAATCCTTAGTCCTTGGAAGTAATGACTAGCAAGCCCAACGCCCCAATAAGCACATACTGCAAGAAAGCAGAAATCAAAGGTTATAGTTAGGGACAGGAAATAAAATAGATTTTCAACTTCTCTCTAGATACTAACGACGTCCGAATGGCAAAAATCTGATTCAATTCTATGAGAAACAACTTCAAATTGATCCAAGAAAGCTTTACCTTGATAATAGGTTTTTCAGTCATGATGATGGTCACCCAGCCAACATATGGTAAGAACCTGACCAAAATGTGCCAAGAAGAAAAATAATGGAAGTCACACACAATGCATGTTTTCTTCTCTAAAAACCACTATCACTACATTAAACGTTGCAATCAGTATACTGCAATGTACATATAATTTATAGGAATTCAGGAGTCTGGGAGCGGCTTAGAATTGGAAAATAAAGATGAGATATGAAAGCAAATGAACCAAACCTCTGTATGATCAGCTAGCGCTCACTATAGATAAAGGAGTTTAAAGATAATACAGAGAGATAAACGAGTTTTAGGCATAGGTGATCGTGAATATTCGACGAATATATCAATTTTTCTAGAGACCAGATATCGGAAATTCGATATAATTGATTTCTAGTGTCAAAACTTCGGATATATCCGATTTATCCGATTTTTAAGAAACCGGATATCCGTAAATTCGACATTTTCAACTATGGTTCTAGGCCCTTAGGTTAACCCTTCTAAAATGTGCCATTTTTAAAGTCCCTTACCCAACAGCTCTCCCCATGATATGATGTCTTTGAAGCCATAATTGACCTTGAGCATACAGAAGCCTGTCGTCCCCAAAATTATTATCACCTGAAAGTGAAACAAAAAAGAATATATTGATGGTGCTCATTCATTCAGAAAAGATTAGGTCCAGCCATGAAAAGTAGCACTTCAACAGAGTTCCCTTATCATCGTTTATGTGTCCTATCATATTTAGATATCCAATTGTTAAGACTACAGAGAAAGAAGGAACACTTGTTTATTTGTACATAGGTTTACCATATAATAGAAATATAAATTTAGATTAATAAGTACCTTTAGTGAGGACGTCAACTTCTCCTGTTTCTTGCCTCTCATGAACCTGTTTGATAATTAAAGTGACTTCACTATAAACATGAAAATATACAAATAATTATGCTACAATAGAACAGGATCAAATTGCAGGTTGCATAGATTGTATCTTTAGTTGCAAGTCTATGTCTCATTGTTTATTAACCAACTAACTAACTAACCATGAAGATCATATATTCAACTTGCTGAGTCACAAGGCAGGGCACCTCAAGCCTGATAAAGTGATAATGCTTCTTTAGACTAGATGCATCCTGGCAGACAGCTATTCTGTTAGGGGCGGAGTGAACCGGAGCGGTGGCATTTTCCTGACTGCTCCGGCACACTCAGGCAGCACTCCCAATCTTAGCCTAAAAGTGTTTCTCTGAATTCGATTGTATATAACTTTCTAAATCATAGCTAGGTCTGTTAGGTTTATAACTAAAACTAAAGCCCAGAGTTAGTGAACCACAACTAAAGCCGACTAACTAGTAAGTAAAACTCCAACTTTATTTTAAACCCAATCCCAAACCCCCTTTTCCCTAATTCTAGGACACATCTCTACCGCGCCTCTTCTCAGCCACCAGTCACTCATGATTCACGACCAATGAAGCAGCTTGCAGCCACCTTTTTCTTCCTCTTCGTCTACTACTTCTTCCTCCTCTTCTTCTACTT
>JABWDY010024561.1:35767-47375 GCA_013358455.1 Thalictrum thalictroides | reverse complement strand
AATTTCTTTTGTGATTTGGGTTTTATACTAGCTAGTTGACTTTGTATTTATAGTCTTCAATTCGAAATTTTGATTGATTCTGTGGTTTGGGTGTTTTTGAATTCACTCGTGTAATTGTTATATGTGTGTGAGGTTTGTCAATCTTGATTTCTCGCCATTTCAAGCTTCATGCTTTCTTTGAGCTGGGTTTTCTAATTCTGAGCCTCAAAGGTTGAGTTTTCTGATGTTTTCTTTACAAGTTTCCATCTTATCTGTGAAATGGGGGTTTGTTTTTACCCCTTTATTCTTGAATTTTGTGAAATTCATGTTTTCTCTGTTTTTGCAATTTTTTGGATATTTGATGTGCGGAGAAGTAGTTTATTAACCTGAAATTTTTTGTTTGTTTATGTGATATAGAGTTTTCAATGTTTGTGATTTAATTTTTAATTTTACCTATAAAATTTTAAAACTTGAAGCTCTTTGTGAAATGGGTTTGTGATTTTAGTTGGATTATAAGGAAGTAATATAGCTATATTAGCTGATTTTTGTTGGTCTTGGTTTTTGCAATTTACCTGGAAGTTCAGATGTTTCATGTGAAGTGGGTATTGTTTTCCCCACAACGGTAACCATTGGCGTTTTTCAGTTTGGTAACGTTTATATTGTACTTTTTGTGAATGAAGTTTATGTTTGGTGCCTAACTAATAAGTGATGTAGGGAAGTTTTGTTTGTTTTATGCTTTTTGCGTTACTGTTTTGGAGTTTGTTTCAAATTCACGAGTGTTACTATTTTGGAGTATGTTTGAAATTCACGAGAGATGCATGCTGCTTTGATGTCAAGGGTTTTGAAATTAAATTGACTAAAAGTATTGAATGCTCGAACTCCCTATATTAATAAGAAAAATACTCCAACAAATTATATACGATGTGGCTATGAACTTTAGATCATTTGATGTTAGTTTTGGAGATTGATGACATTCTATTTTAGGACACTGCTAAATTAACTGCACTACTATTTTAAAAAATGGCAGCATCATTCATCAATTATCTGTTGTGGTTTTTCACTTGGATATAACCTATCTAGGTGATAGTTCAGTGTTCACTGTCAAGTTTTCAATCGAAATGCACAACAAAGTGATATAATGTTGGGAGATGTTTTTGATGTGCATCCCCATGCCCAATTAACCATGTTGTTATTTATTTATTTTTGATAATAAAACCCACATAAATTGAGCTGTCAACTAGATGTGCACATTGGCTGACACAGTAGAATTTTTTTTTACTATCTTAATTACTTATATGAAGTATATTTCATTGCAGATTTTGGATAAAAGTGTGCGTAACTTCTTTCGCGATTGGAACTTCTAAGTTAAGACTGTATTTATCACCAGCAAAATCATGCCAGCATTGAAAATGAAGACCACTACAAGCATGATTTGCTCAAGAGATGGAAGTGGTCTCGGTGTGTGCCAAAAGTCATGCAAGATATCCAAGAACTCTTCTTCTCAAGTCAGGATATCTCAACAAGCAGAAAACCTCCAAAGCTCTGATGAGAATAATCAGGATTGTAAGTAACTGCACCTCAATCCAGCTTTTGCCATATGTTATTGGCATTTTGAAAGCTTGTGGTATAGAGCTTAAAAAACTCGGCATTTCATATAGTAGCTCTTTTCCTGGTGTAGTTACAATTTTTTAAATATTGACATTTTCTTAATAAATACTTTTAAGTTAATGAATTTACATGCAACTTCCCGCAGTTTCTGCCAACAATGAATCTTTTCCTGATAATGAATGTGATGAAGCTGTTGATCATGATCTATTTGATGGAGACATCCATCATTGTCAAAGTCGTCCATCATCCGGATTTGGTTCTTCTTCAGAGATATTGGTAACCATTCTGTCATCCTTATTGAAGTTTTACGCTATATATATTGAATTGCTTTTGTGACATGTGAACAGATTGATACTATAACTTCTTCATATTATTTTTCGCATTTCCTTGTATTCCCTGTTATGCATAGTACACATTCTAAGTCAGTGTTTCCTCAAGTCTAGTTTTTTCTGCTCATTGTTTTAGTATGACGCCTGCATGAATTTAAGTAGCTCGCCACTTAAAAAATGATGCATAATAGTAAGCATTGAACATCTAGATTTTAAAGTGTCAAGAAAGAATAGAATATATATTTTGGAATAAACCACCTGCATGTATTCATTAAAGAATCACATGTAAATACTGGCTGTGTGGCAAACCATACTTTCTAAATTGATAGAAAAAGCATGAGAATGGATATTCATCGAATCCGACGCCCATATTTGGATTCCCAATAAATAAGGCATCACATAAGATTCAGCACCAATTCCCATGCAAGGTCATAATTCGTATGCATGATCCCTTGTTTTCAGCATATCAATCCGCCATATGGAGCTTAACTTTCTGTACACGTTATTGAATGCACATTTAGTGCAATGCCTAGTTACCTGTACACATTATTCCATGCACATTGATACAGAACGTCGTTTTCTGTACACGTTATTTCATTTAATATGTTTGGAAGGTTTTGTTTCTAGTTTTTTTCCGATGATGATGACAACAATGGTTAAATTCACTACAGGAGCTTCTACCAGACACATACTCTTCAGACTTTGCAACTATCTTTTCACCCATGTCCGAGTCAACTGAAGTCCACGGCAAGGAGGACTTTCACAACTCCTCAGGTATCACTTAAACTTGATTCTCAGTGTTTTTAGTCCTTGCTTTAAGTATGCTTTAGGAAAATATTCCTTTGTTCATGTATTTGGAGTCTAGGTCAGTTTTGGAGGTCACTAAACGCCTAAACGGGCCAGTGTTCGGTCTCCCTTGTTTGTTATGTATTCATCCATTACAGTCACTAGGTGTTTTAAAATGTATTTGAAGGCTTTCAGGTAGGATACTTTTTGATTAGATGTCTTTGAATCATCTCTCTGCAATCATTGCGTTTTCAGTTTAAAAAGTCAAAAGAGGTTTATAACTTCTTAATAGCAGTTTTCCTCTTTGTAAAGTATGACATGAATTAATGTTAATTCTATATCTCTGAAAATCGGATTCAGTATGAATGAACCTAATTAGAAATGGTCACAGGTTAGATTATGATATTTTTGTCTCGATTGGATAAGGGTAGATTCTGACTCTAGCTTTCGATTCAAAAGAACTCAAACTTGCAGAAATTATGACAAGCATAGTTAGTTTTGAACAATTTCATAGACTAGTCATTTTTTAGGCTGTGTAGATCATTATCTGAGCAACCATGTAGGTTTATAGGAAAATTAACTAGTAAAACTAAACTTATATTTGTATATATGCATAATTCAATTGCTATCCAATTGTTATGTTTGTCTGATGTGCTTCTTATACTGCAACTTCTGGTTTTGTGGATAAGTAGAGTGAACCAGAAGAACCCTTGTCCCTCTATTTATTGTAGGGGTTTTGCATTTATTGTTTACATGTAGTGTAGAGCATGTTATTTCAACTCTCACCATTGGATAATTATTATAAAGTGGCTATCTGCTTTTAGAAGCTTTGACCTCCAACACCCTTCTTTTATTGACAAATCATACAAATCCATTTTGCTTAACAGAGTACATACGAACCTATTATATTGGAAAGAGAAGAATATGCTTCTCTGACATGTTTGTTCTTAGTGCATAGGATAATCTTGTTGAAAATCTTTAACTGTCATTTATTTGGTGGGCCTTGTAGTGTGCAGGATTCTGCATATGTTTGCTTACAATAATCTTTCATATCTTTAGTTATAAACTGTCAGATGTTATTTGTGTCATTATATTAGATGCAAAGGTTGTCTTCCTAGATTATCATGAATTCCTCATTTTGCAGCAGTAGACTATGGCCATGCTGATGTGGCTCATTCAAAATCTAACGATGATGACGACAATGGAAGTCGTAGCTCATGTGATTATCAAACTTGCAATGTGTCAGATTTCCATATATCAGACATGATTGTTTCTTGTTTACCATTTGATGAGACTCAAGAGTATAATGACATTATAGAAGTCGATCCGTTTCCTAATCATGAATGTCTCGATCATGATATGATTTTTGATATGACTGGAAGATACATGATATTGCCTTTCCTTGAGGAAACTGTGGAGATCAGCAATACCCATAATGGTGAATCATGTGAGCTAGCAACAATGAACTCAGATGATGCATGCTTGTATCTAGCAATCCAACAGATGAATGCCTACGATCAGGAACCTGAAGTGAATTGTCACCCGGTTGATCCTTACGAAGTGGATGGCTCCGACCCACACATGTTTATAAGAGATGTAGCAGACCTATCTGATGTGGTTCCTGCTTTCTGCCCGATGTTGTTGCCTAAGGAAACTCGGAAACAGAAGCTTGTTACTCTCGTGCTTGATTTGGATGGTAAGGAAAATCAACTTCATACTTTGTTAGATACCCAGATACGTTAATGTGTTCTTTATTGCCATAATTGCTGGTATGTTTTCTTGTTATGCTAAAGATACTTAAATTCTATTCATCTTGCTCAATTTAAGGGTCTTGATCTGTTTATATCTATCCATGGCCAGTTGTTCCTTATTAATTTGCTTGACATATCTTTTTTTCTGCAAACTTGCATTTAACTTCAGTTCTACACTCTGCACATGTACAGAAACTCTTGTCCACTCTACCTTGGACCACTGCAACGATGCTGACTTCACTTTCTCAGTATTCTTTAACATGAAAGAACACACTGTATATGTGAAGCGAAGGCCCTACCTTCAGACATTCTTGGAGAAAGTCGCACAGATGTTTGAAATAATTATTTTCACAGCCAGCCAAAGCACGTATGCTGAAAAGCTTCTTGATATACTAGATCCCGAAAGCAAACTTATTTCTAGGCGTGCTTACCGTGAGTCTTGCGTCTTCACAGATGGTACTTACATTAAGGATTTGACAGTTCTAGGTATTGATCTGGCAAAAGTTGCCATAATTGATAATTCTCCACAGGTATATTATTCTCTCCTTTTCTTTTTGGCATAATAAGGGTTTTCCATTTATTTCCATTCCTTTTTGAAGGATTTTTGTGTTACTTCTTTTTGTCATTATTACAATCATCAACCCTACTAAACATGCTTTATGTATGACGTAGTTTGTTCGCTCAATAGAACAGGGAAAAAAGTTGTGGTCTTTTGTCTATTGTATATTATAAAGTCAATTTAGAAACCAATAGATCTGATGTTCTGAGCTAGAGGTTTTACTGAAGACCATAATAACCTTAAAGTACCTTGTTCTGCACAGCACTAGGTTTTGACAAATGAATAAGAGCTAGATAACCCAAAGAGTAAATATAACTACTACATTTGTGTTATAATCGGCTTCTGATTATTAAAGACTTATTGTCTCTATGATTTCAGGTCTTCCGGTTGCAAGTGAATAATGGGATCCCTATTAAAAGTTGGTTTGATGACTCATCAGATCGTGGACTAATATCTTTACTTCCCTTCTTAGAAACCCTCATTGATGCCGATGATGTCCGTCCAATCATTGCAAAGAAATTCAGCAATAAGGAGTAGCTTTTCTTGTTTGCCATACTAATCTGTATGTCATTGATCCCCATTTTTCTTCTCACTTCAATACACTGTTCAACTCTCATCATATCCTCAACTTTCACCTCCCTATAGAGACCGTATATATCTGTAAGTATTGTTAGTGTCTCTGTGTCAACTGTCTCACCTGTCTGTTTTTCTGTGTCGCCTGTCTCACCTGTCTGTTTTGCAGTTTCCTGTTTGCCCGTCTTTGATAAAAGTTTCTGGAAAGAGTTTTTTGTTGTGCCCATAGATAGTTGTCAAAGATTACTCTTCATTTTTCAGTTGTGGGTTAGGAAGAAGCAAATATTTACCTAACAGGTTTGTACATATATATTGTGGAGATGAATAAAATTATTGTGACTTTAGTTTGCTTATATAATACAATTGTCGAATAAACATCTGATTAATGTTGCGCTTACATCGCACATACTCATATGCCGTGAAAGAATAATAAACACATGAATCTGGTCTTTCTGCTATAAAAAAAATCTTGAGAATTGTTACACTTCTGATCTCTCACTTGGCTTGTGGTTGATCTCTCTAGAACTTTGTGATTTCTCTTTAAATGAGATGGAGCTGTTTATCTTATTATTCTTGCTGTTAGTGATAGAAGTAATTGACATTGCAAGATAGAGACATCCCCATCCCCCTCCCTCCTTAACACACACACACACCCCTCTCTTCCCCTTTCTCTATTTCTAGTGGTAGAAGTAACTAACACTGTACAATATTATCACAAGTCTTGATTTTGAAGCACTACAATTTTAGTATCAGCTGGGAAGTCAGAAGAAAAATGGTAGAGCTATTAAGAGATCTATGGTGGGAGTTAACCCCATTAGAGTGGCATATTGAGATACTGATTCATGAAGTTGGCTTATAGAGTTAAATTCAGTGAATGGATCCACGGTGTATAACGTGAGAATGGATTATAGCCAAATGCAAATGGTTCATTATAAGCTTTCTTCCGTCAGGAAACTCGGGTGTAAATGGCCCGAGCCATTTGTTCCCACAAACTCGACTTGTTTTGAGCAGCACTCTCTTGTTGAAGTTGATGTGACTTCCTGCAGATAGTCTACATTAGGAGCTGTTACAGTTTTGCTCTCAGATAGGTACATGTCTCCATAACCCTCTGTAACATTTCAGCTATTATGATGTACAGATTGGAATTGTTTGGGATGCTCGTTGCATTTATCTTCCTGCATTAATTCAAGAGAATGCCAGAAGGAGACGCCAAAGCTTTGCTAGGTCCAAGGGATTTAGGAATGTGGATGAATTGCTTGAGGTAAATTTCCTATCCTTGAGAAGCTTTCACTGATTCATGTCAAGGTTATTTCCCAGAGTCTGATGCACAGTGTGAGGAAGATCAACTTATTTCTTATTTAGCGGATATATTGCAAGCTAGCAAATATGGGGGGGCTGGGGTTGTAGACTGGCATTCCTTAAAACTGTGGAAGACTGCCATTGCCAGTAGATTGTAGATTGTAGATTGAGATGGAATCAACTATAACATGAGGAGAAATTCAATACACTTAGTTTCTTCCGCATTACCTGCAGACTGTATTGCTGATTTCATGTCCAATAGCGAGTTTGTAATAGGCTTAGTTCTACTAGTCATTTGCTTGTACAGGTCATTTTCTTTACCTTGCTGAAGGGGAGTATAAATTTGTTTGTATCAAGTTCCTGATGAAGTAATGTGAACTGGAAATACATATTTGATTGATTTATTTGTAATTATAAGTATTTTACCTACTTTGGTTCTTTACTCATTAGCCATTACAAGTGAGAGGGTTCCCTCCAACATCAGTTTGCCAACTGATATACAAGCATGCATGCAAAAATTTAAAGTGTAAACGCTGGATGTTTTCATTTCCAAAAATTGTAATACGAATTTAATTTATTATTAAATTGTAATATTAGTAAAGAATTACATATCTCTTTGAGATGACATCATAATTTAGCAATTAGCTAGTCTGCCATTAGAAATTCAGTCCAACCATAGCCTTGATCAATAAACAAAACGCTGGCGTAGGTTAGGTTAGGTAACTTCCAGTAAATTGTTGTTCTATGTCGATAATCCATGAACAAATCACTGGAGTTTTTGTGTGTTTATGAAGCTTTTGTGACCACAATAATTCTCTCCCTAAAATTTTATACAATGGAATTGCTTCCTTATATCCTGAAGAAGAGCCCTCGAACGCTGTAAAGGCTCAACCAGTTGCTAATGAAGAACCCTCGAAACAGTTAGGAAAAGTTTGAAGGATACCAATCAAAGGTTCATCATCAGACAACTTTTCTTGGCAAGCCATCTCCAAAATATAACCTAGTGCACATGCAACAGGAACAGCAACGGCGTTACTGACCTGAGTATACCTGGGCAACAAAAATAATTTCAATCTCAATCCATATAGCATTTCATATGAAAATGATTGAAAGAACCAAATTCGATTGATCAAATACAAACAGTAAAGGAAGAAAAAAAAATAGAACAACATGAACATGCATGCACTTACTAATATAAACTTGAGAGAATAGATCATTATAACAAGAGATGTGCTGGTTCAAAAGAAGAACAAACATGTTATGATGTTTCAGTTTCATGATGTATGAAGCCAAGGAGAAGTCGTCCTCCTCCATTGACTTTTAGGGTTTCTTTACTGTGTAAAAGCTACTAGGGTTTAGGGTTTTGTTAAGAGACTGAATGAATCCAAGATTGATTGACTGATTATGCATTGGAACGTTTTATAGACTGCCATGTGGACCGACTGGGTAATGGGTACAAGCCCAAGTCCAACAGCCAGCTTGAATGAGTCCATCTTTAGTTAATACATTGACACGTGGACAAAAAAAAAAAACCTACATTTCAGACTTTCAGTTGATATCCAACTCAACATCTTGGTGTACAGAATCAACACTTCAACAGCGAGTGAAAGGGGGTTTTGCAAGGGTTTTGTTGTTGTTCTTCACTTCTTCTTCTACTTTTCTCTTCGATTCCAAACCCTGAAGCAAGCTTACTTCACAAGATGAAAAGAGCTTCACGTTCTCTTCTCTCCCAAATTACCACAACACAGAAAAGAATCACATTTTCCAGAATTTTCTCTAGAGATTTCTTCTCAAACATAAAAAATGAAAACCCTTTACTTTCTTCCCCACACATCAAACCTGCTGAATTACTACTTCCCTTCCTCAATACAACAACAACAAGTCGATTTCAAAACACCCCAACTCGAAATTTTTCTACCCAACTCATAAAAACACCACCTTTGAATCCTAGACAAAGAAAAATCAAGGAAAAATCTGATATTGAAGAAGATTTCGAGTCTGCAGTTACAACTGAAGGTATTATGAGTGCATTTAAAGCAATGGAATCGATTTTCGATGAAGATGATCCCAAGCTTGGATTGGCTTGCTTGAAAGTGGGACTTCATTTGGAACATGAAGGTGAGGAACCTGAAAAAGCTTTGGAATTTGGTAATAGAGCTTTGAATATTTTTGATAAAGTTGATAAAGGGTCTATATCAGTTGCTATGACTTTACAATTATTGGGTTCTGCTTGTTATGATTTGTCGAGGTTTAGTGATAGTTTAGGTTATTTGAGTAGGGCTAATAGGATTTTAGTTAAGTTGGAATCAGAAGGTCATAATGATTCTAAAGATATTACTCCTATACTTCATGCTGTTCATCAAGAGTTGGCGAAAACAAAGACCGCCTTGGGTCGAATTGAAGAGTCTTTGGTTCATCATATGAAGTGTTTGGAAATTAAAGAAATGACTTTAGAGCCTGAAAGTAAGGAGCTTGGTGTGGCTTATAGGGAATTAGCTGAGGCTTATGTTAAGATATTAAACTTTAAGGAAGCTATGCCACATTGTTTGAAAGCATTGCAAATGCATAAAGCTCAATTAGGGGATAATTCAGTTGAGGTTGCCCGCGATAGACAGCTTCTAGGGATTATTTATACAGGATTGGAAGAGCATCATAAAGCATTGGAGCAGAATCAACTTTCACAGAGGGTATTGAAGAAATGGGGACTTGATGCTGATCTGTTTCATGCAGAAGTTGAGGAAGCTAATATGAAAATTGCCTTGGGAAAGATTGAGGAGGCTATTAACACTTTGAAGAGTGTTGTTCAGCGGACAGATAAAGATAGCAAGAATAGAGCTTTGGTATATGTTGGGATGGCAAATGCCCTGTGTCACCAAGAAAAGTTTTCAGATTCTAAGAGATGCCTTGAGTTGGCATGTGGGATTCTTGAGAAAAAGGAATCTGCTATTCCAGCAGAAGTTGCAGAGGCATACATGGAAATTGCTGTACTATATGAGACAATGAATGAGTTTGAAACTGCAATTACCATGTTTAAGAAAACATTATCCATGCTTGAGAACCTACCGCAAGAGCAGCATTCAGAAGGGAGTGTTTCAGCAAGATTAGGTTGGTTACTTATGCTGTCGGGACAGGTAAAACAGTCTATCCCGTACCTGGAGAATGCAGTTGAGTTGCTGAAAGAGAGCTATGGGTCAAAGCATTATGGTATTGGGTATGTCTACAACAACTTGGGTGCAGCATATTTGGAGCTGGATAGGTTTCAGTCAGCGGCCCAGATGTTTGCAATTGCAAAGGAAATCATGGATGCTGCGCTTGGACCACATCATGCAGATGCAATTGAGTCATGCCAGAACCTTTCTAAAGCTTATGCTGCCATGGGGAGGTAAAGGATATTCTATCAAATTTGTGACTTAATAGTACTATAAGAAGGTTTAAGTATTTGCAATCCTTATAAAAATACAAAATTATGAAACTTTTAGTAACTTAGGCTATTCCTTGATATGTTTAAGGAGTTACTGCTTCGTCCTTGGTTCGGTCATACTAGGATGGCATGTTCTCATCCTTGTTTCTGCCATTTGCCTAGCAATCAAGCTCGTTTTAAAAGAGAGATTAAAGTGGTTTCTTAGTTCATCACAAATCAGTGAAATTCCTTGCATCATGAAAACCAAAAGTAATTTTTCCACATAAAGTGATGACTATTTATCTGACTCTAACATAGAGAACCTAGGTGCTAATGGCTTAGTGGTGGCTGAGCTCTAGTTATGTTTAGAATTTTTCGCTTTGTACCAAATGGTAAAATTCTGGTTGCCTGCTTTCTTGTCTGAAAATCGGTGCATAACTCAGTTACAAGTTGTGGAATGTAATTTTCTCCACCGTCCACCTACACAAATGTGTAATTTTCATGTGGCTGTACTTTCATATTGTCAGTAGCAAATAAGCATGTGTATAAATTGCTTCATGTAGCATGCCTATTATAAGCTTTCATAATTCTTTCCTTTAATTGTTGTCATAAGTTATTTGCTTAATGTAGACTCCCACTTTGTGGGTGCAGCTATCCTATTGCAATTGAGTTCCAGCAACGTGCAGTTGATGCATGGGAAAACCACGGATCTGTTAGGCAAGACGAGTTCAGAGAAGCTATTCGGATTCTCGAACAACTAAAAAAGAAAGCTGGTGGGTCAAAAGGGGATCGTATTTCTACAAAGGCTCTGCCACTGCCTCCTACTAGTGAATCTAATGTAAGAAAACAGTTAGAAACCATACGTTCGGCTCAATAACAATTGGTCAAGTAAATCAGCTCACAGTTCTTATTTCCAATAAATGTTTTTTTCATTAGCTTTGTCTTTCAATATATTGTTGGTGCTGTTTGTATTTTTATTATCTTGTAATTCTTAATTCTTCATATTCACCTCGATATATGATCAATAGTTTTCATTCTGTACCCTGCTGTAATGGATTATATCTTTGATAATCATTACAGATGATATACTCCTTATCAATGTTGTACTTAGCTTTGTTGTTATTGAAAGCAGTAACAATAGGCAATGATGGTAACAGTGAATACTGGGAGACTACTAGAAATTTAGGACAGACTTGTGGGAAGTCCTCAATTTTTGAAAGCTCAAAAAATAGTGCAAGAAAGAAAAGGCAATTACCAATTGATGCCTGTTATTATTTGTTTCTGATCATTTACTTTTTCTGATACAATGCATTCACACACGGGG
>JABWDY010024561.1:0-14983 GCA_013358455.1 Thalictrum thalictroides | reverse complement strand
TTTTTTTTTTTTCAAAATTGACACGATGCGGTTGAGAGCAGGGGGTGATGGCGATAAAAATTGGAAACCACCATTTCTGTTTCCTTAAGTAATGGAACATGAGATACAAGACATTTTCTCATGTTGTCTTTGTTGTATCGTTACAAGCTTAGGTTAATATCTCCTAATGACATGTTAAATTATGAACCATTAGATTCTGTTGTCATTTCCATCTGTTTTATACAAAAGTAGCATTCTGCAATATGTTCCTCAGAGCTTCTCAACTTTTGTATGTTTCATACATTTCTAGCTTATAGGATTTGTAATTATGAATAACACATCCAATTTGCATTTTAACTAAAGTTTATCTTCGTACGATGCTTATGTTTACTCTACTCGGAGTCTCGGACCGTATTACTTTTGAATGCATACTGTATTCGTTACTTGGTAGATTTTCTGTTACCCTCTGGTTAAGGTGAATACTCAACGTCCTGAGTTTGAGCTAAAGTACATGTAGACCTTGTTGTAACTTGTGATTTTTGTTTGTTAGGTTCAAGTGAAAACTGTGCTGGGATCTGATGCCCCTCCCGTAACAGTGAAACTTGTACAAGCTTACAAGACCAGCGCAAAAGAAACTCCTGTACTGGAAAACCAGGTAAATAGCGCATGATGTTGTTCAGATCCTTCCCTCCTCTTTCTGCTGAAATTGTTCATAATCACTTTACATTATTTTGTGATTTTGGGCCCATGTTGTTCCTCCCATATTCTACTAAATTGTCTTTGACTCTTGATACAGGAACTCAAGTTTGACCCTAAGAGTTCTATTCATCATTTAGATCTATTGCCATTGGGAATTGATATTGGGAACTACATATTCGTTTTCAGGGTGATTCTGCTAATTCTATCTGCTATATACAAACTATCTTGATCTGAGCTAGATCATGACAACATATATTTATTATGATTTTTATTTTCAGGTCTTGCTTCAAGATCCTGGTCAAAAGCAAATATATGCAACTGGTGGTCAAACACATATACCAGTATATGTCACGGGTTTCATAACGGTTGACAGTGCAGAGATTGCTGTACTTGACAATGATCTTGGGAGCATTGAGACCAAAAAGGAGTACGTTATTTCTTTCCTTAAGTATGCATCTTTTCTTTCGATCAATACAAAGTATTCATTGATATGAAGCCTTAGCAATTACATCAAGAAGAAAAGGAACAAGAACTAGCTAGGGACTAATCCTAAACTCCCCACCCAGTCACCCACAAAAGAAGGAACCCCATCCTCTCTAGAAGAGTCCTAAAACAGCGACATTGTAATGATATTCCACTGCCATGCATCTATAATTGAATAGTTGAATTAGTACCTTACCAAGATTGCAAAGAGACCTATACATGGTAAATAATTACCTCACCCACCCTTTTACTGCAAGAGATCTCTGCATATGGCATATCTTTTGTACTATATGCAACCCTAAGGCTGTGGGAATCTCTTTATAGTGGACCTCCACGGCTCCATGCCAAAATATCTTAGTAATTCTGCTGCGAGCCATATGATTGTGGAGTCTGCTTAATGAACCAATTTTGCCAAAGTACGTTCACATATGGTAACATTAGGAAAACTACAGTGGGAGTGTTTCAAATTATTGTTTTGTCCTACCCTGAAGTGTGCTTATAACTTAATGGGCTTGTGTAATTTAATGAAGGGAAACTAATTGTGAAAGCTGAAAATGCCGCATCTAAATATGTGTTTCCGCATGTGTTCATGCTTTTGTGTGTAAGTTGCCATCCAAATATTGATCCAAATCTGGCACCTTTGTTCTTGTTCAGGTTAGATTTATCTAAAGAGAATATATTGTCGCTGTCAGCAAACCATCTGCAGAAGTTACGTCTATCCTTTCAATTGACATCTCCTCTTGGCCATTTATTCAAACCACACCAGGTATGTGGTTAACATCCCTGGCCACCTAAGGAGTGATGCTCTTTTGCAAGACTAATTCAAACTTCTATGCGCTTGTAGGTATTCCTCAAATTGAGGCATGTAACCGAAGTTGAGCATATCTTTGTGGTGGGAAATTCTGGAAAACGATTCGAGATCATACTTGTAAGTTTCTTTGTTTGATGTAATCTTTTGGTTATGAACAGTGACAAGTGTTAAATAATTGTTCATTAGTGTTAAGTAAAAGTTCTGTTGTTGTGATATAAATTTATTGCATTTTGAAAGTAGCTGCTATTAAGTCTCTTTTGGGGATACTTAATGCTTTGCTGATTATAGTTTGTTTTATATTTTTAATGCTATTTCATCTTGTAGCACTATTTTCCAGGTTTAATCAGTGTTAAATATATTATGTATTGTTTTTGTAGGATTTTCTTGGTCTGGTTGAGAAGTTCTACTATCTCTCAGGAAGGTATGAAATGCAACTTACTGTTGGTGACTCTGCCATGGTAAATATTGACATACTTATTAACCTTCTCTATTATGTTTCTTAAACAGTCTTCTGAATTCACCACGTGCAAGTGACATTGCTGAGCATGGATGTTTCAATTTTGCAGGAAAACTCATTCATAAGGGGTTTAGGTCAAGTTGAGTTAGATCTTCCAGAAGCACCAGAGAAGGCAACCCGGCCTCCTCCACAACCTGTTGATCCCTACACTAGATATGGGCCCAAAGAGGAGATTATGCACATATTTAGAGCACCAGAAAAGCGTCCACCCCAAGAGCTCTCTCTCATTTTCTTGGGTCTTACTGTTGTTCCTTTCCTTCTCTTCTTAGTCGGGGTAAGCTTGTCCTTTTGTTTTAGTGGCAAATATTTACTTAATGAAGGCTTTAATGAGAAATGTATAATGGTTTCTCTTCTACCTCGAATGTTGAGTGCTCAACTTGACTTCAACTAAATGATGCCGAGTTTTGCGTAATTACTGAACTGGTTTCATTTATTTCATAAAAGTAGTAGACCAACAACCCTATCCTCCCATCCCACCTCACCCCTACATTTTCTGGACTTTGACATGGTAAATCTATAATTAGGGTGGGTATCAACTTTACCACCAAATGAGCCTCCTTTCTACAGTAACTATGCTATCATATGAATATCTTGGTCTTGGATAGCTTCAAACACCTCAGAGTTTGTTTTAACTTCACTGCAAATATAATTGTATTCTCTTTAGAGAAAACTAGAAAAATAATTTTGGGGGCGAGCTTGAGAGCTTTGGAAAGTGATAATTAAGGATGTAGGTGGTACCATTATAGAAGTTGCTACACTTTATTTGATCAAGTTGTTGCTCATCAGCTGGTACCATATGGTATGAGGTTTGTAAAATTCTTGGTCCTGTGTGGTTGTGTTGCTAATCTCTTTACTTCAGTCTGGCTTTGTTTGTGTGTGATATGTTCTAAATTGGATTACTTCTTCTATAGTTCAGCTTTGGACTAGATTTGAAGGGTCTTATAATTGATTGATACAACCCTACATTCACTGCTTTAACAGTTCACAAAATTGTCTAATGAAGTTACTTGGAAAAACTGCCAAATATATAAATCATTTAAAATTTATTCCCAACTACTGTTTGATTTTGATTCTTTTTTTATCTGTCTAGATTCCATGGTTCTTTCACTCTTTGACCATTGGAACTACTTTTTTGCAGCTATTACGTCTAGGAGTGAACTTAAAGAATTTCCCTACTTCAGCAATACCGGCTACGTTTGCTTTCCTATTCCATGCTGGCCTTGGAGCAGTTCTATCGCTTTATCTGCTTTTCTGGTTGAAGGTAATCTCACTTGCATTCCCTTTCAATATTTTACCCGGCTGTGATCAAACTCTTCACTCTATTGCCTCAAGGCTTATTTTCATACATGGTATGCAGTTGGATTTGTTCACTACATTGAAGGCACTTGGTTTCTTGGGAGTCTTCTTGTTTTTTGTGGGACACAGGACACTCTCCCACCTGGCATCAACAGCAGCCAAGCTGAAAGCTGCATGAAGATCAGAGGAAGTTACAAGTTTCACCAGAGAAATTCCGAGGCTGACATTCTCAACTTCTGTTTGCACTAGCATCCTCGTGATGGTTACATAGAAGTATAGAACCATAGTCCTTCCAATTTTTTTTGTAGTAGCATCAATAGTTCTACTACGCAAAGAAGATATGGCTGATATCAGAAGTTCACTACTAAGCGTCTCTTTCTTGCATGATAACATTTTTGACTTACAAATGCACTCAAAGCTCTCTCCTAGCCTAGTTGTTTTCACTTCTGTAACTTTTAGAAATCACTTAGCGGCCTCGTGCTGCTTCTGTACTCATTTGGAATCAATCAAGCGAGTTTGTTTCATCCTTCAGATGGAGTAAATGATTTATGGCTGCCTGGTCTATTAGATGTTAATGCCTCGGATTCAAATATATGATTTGGATTGCTGATATTCTTGTCTGCCAGCGAAATTGTGGAGCGAAATTATAATTAAAACAATAAACAGAGTTGTTCATCGGCCATCTAATCAGTTTTGTTTCTGAGACCGTTTACATGTTGGACTGCAATGTCATAACTGTTTCTACAATAAAAAAATATTAATACATAAACGGCATACTTCCCTTGTTATCTTCTGATATGATAACCATTATTTCTGCAAAACAAATTCGTATTTTTATTAGCTAGAATTTGGTGTATGAGATTTTTGCTATACTGCTGTCTAAAACATCCTGTAAGTTCGATTTAATAGAAATCAGAAAACAAACACATTAACCTTTAGTTCTCAAATTTGTTAGGGTTTAGGAGGGAGGGAAATTCAAGTTTTGAAATCTTGAATTTCTTGGCAGTTTGACTCTGTTCCTTGAAAAGAAACCACCATTGGTAATTGTCCTCAACAGGTTAACTTCATTATGAAACCATCAAATTTCTCAGCTCCTTTGAAGAAGATAACCCCCATTTTGGTTAATGGAATTCCTGAAGTTCCTTCCGAGATTCTAGAGCAAGGTATCAAGACATGGAGTGATCATTTGGTAGGGTGTTTTGTGGAAAAAAGCCTGTCTATTCGCCTTGTCAAGAATGCTCTTCAACAATTATGGAATAACATTAACGGCTTCAATATCGCCTCGGATGGGGAACTGTACTACATTAACTTAGCAGATGTAAGTGATAAACAGAAAATCCTTGAAAAAGGCCCTATTTTTATTGCTGGGAGGATCTTCATTATACGTCAATGGACAGTAGGTGCCTATAGGAAACAAATCACTTCTTTGCCTATAACTATATGGGTGAAATTTCTTGATGTACCAAAGCAGTTATGTACCCATTGTGTCAAGATGAAGCTACAGCAAAGAAGAAACAACTAAATTATGCGAAAATTTGTGTGGAAATCCAAGTGAATGATAAATTTCCAACAAGCCTAACTGTTGGAATGGAAAGTGGGAAGAATGCTATAATAGGGGTTGATTACCAATGGGTTCCTTCGACGTGTTCTTCGTGTAATCAGTTTGGTCATAGTGATGCTATGTGCACAACAAAGATGAGTTCTGAGGTGATATCAAAGCAGAAAATTAGCACCACTGTAATTGGTGAACCGACCATGGAAATTGGGGAAACAAGTTGTGTTCCTACTCAAGAAGAAGTGCTGTATGTTGGTTTGGGTACTACCACTGAGGTCTCTATATGTTCTAGTAATGTTGAGCTGCAAGAACAAATTTTAGGTGAGGAAGTTTTGAAGTTCTCTCTAGAACAGGTAAATGATGAAATTGTTGTAGAGTCTGTAAGCAGTGGTGTAGTTATCTTGGATCAACCTTCTCTGCAGTCGGCACTTTCATACGCGAATGCTGACAATGACGAGGCTCGAAATGAATGGACCACTGTGGTGAAGACAAAATGATTGCAAAGGAGAAAAAACAAATTCCTGAACTATCGAGATTGATCCCACTATCGGTATGATTAAGCACGCGATAAATTTACCAAGGAACAGGAAAATCAGACATCCTCATGACTATGCTACGAAGGTATGGGACAACTCCTATAAATGGACATACGGATGCAGAAAGTGTTCTAAATTCTTTAGCAACAAAGAGAAAGTGCAGTCTCACATAAGCACAGCACACCCGGAGCTAGTGAAGAAGCTGTCAAGTCAAGAAGCAGCAGGAAGAAGGTAATGCATGTACCGCCTCCTCCGTGTAGCGAACTGGTTGCTCAGTGTTAGTGAATTGTGTACATCACTAATGACTTAAGTAAATATTTTTGTAAAGGACATGGCATACTTGATTTTGGTGTTCCAATCTAGAAGATAGCAGCGTGCAGACAACTTTTGCTACTCGAGTGATACTGTCTCGGTTATATTTTTATTTTGTAAACATTCTTAAGCTATTAATTGCTCTACGAGTTCTTCTACTTTCATTACATGTTTGTCTTCAGTTTGGAAACTTTTTATTAGAGGAATGATAAGGAGCTTACCCTTTGAAGAAGAACCTACTGCTCTTACAAGACAAGATTTTGTCACCCTACTTTCAGCATTCCCATGGAAGTAGGTTCAATCTTTTGAACTTCTATTGCATAATACTTCCACCAAAATACAAACTTGTGTAAATTAGTCAGTGAATAGAGGTTTTAGGCAACTTCCAAAGCCATAGCTCTGGATAGTTCATAATCCTTTAGAGTTGGCCCGCTTGTAAGTAACCTCTGTAGTCAGTTGTGGTATGAAGAAGACCTTAGACCATCTTCTTGAATGCCTTGTCTGCTTATTCATCCAGATACAGCAGTACACTTGCTTTTGAGTTTTGAGTGTACTCCCCACTCACTTGTACATTACTTTGCTCTGTAATGCACCACTGTGATGGTGATCTCGCTAACACTGCTCAGTTCACTACTTCACTGATGTAAGCTGTGTACACTGTACAACACAAAAACCAAACCTTGTCAAGATTTTTGAAAGTTTCTCAGGTTTGTCTCAGTTACAATTATCAAGATATTTCCATTTATTGTCTTACCTGGTAAGCACACTATTAAAACTGAGGTGCATTCCATACAATGACAAGAGGCGCGTTATTGACTTATTGAAGTATTAAACTGGGTACATTCCATATTAACTAACAAACAAAATTTTACACAACAAAGCACTGAGACATCTGAAATCCAGCTTAACCATTCCTGAACAGTAAAAAAAATAGTTTTCTTCAATGTATATAGGATTATAGGCCTTTTTCACTTTTGGCCAAAAATATATCAGATAGGATTTCCCCAAATGAATTTCCAACAAAATTGGGTTCTACAACTTTATCAAGTTCTCTAGCAAAATGCCCTGAGATACATACATTGGGTATAAAAGAATCACTCATGGGAAACAAAGTCACTGAACAATTGACCCCTTTCAAGGTTTGAGAGCTACAGAAAGTCCAAGCTTGGGGGGAGCATTGATGGCCTTTGAATCATATTCTGCCGAAAAAGTTACCAGTGACTTGGGCCTCCACTCTCGCTGACAGAGCATCCCAACCTTTCCATTATGGGAAACACGTATTTTACCCAATGTAGAGGCATCAACTGCATAGGAGGCTCCACAGGTGAAAGTGTTCTCATAGGTCGTAAATTTGTGAGTCATCTCGGCAGCAACAGTAGCACCATTAATAGGATTCACTGATTGAATGAATGACAGCTTCAAGGTCTCACCTTTATCAGCCCTGCATAACCAAAATACATGCAAGTTAAATGAACAGAAGCTCTTTGTTTCATTAAAGATCCATTGATGATAAGATGATAACAGCTTTCAATATATATCTCTTTGGTGGTCCAAAGTTAAAATATAGATTCTTATGATGACCACTGATAGCAGTAGCACAAAGATAACTTTCACATCCAATATTTCATAGGAGATGTCATAGTAGGACATGAGAATTCAGTTCACAGCAGCATACAAATTTGAGAGAAAATAACATGGATATAAAATGCAAAAAGAAAGCTGAGGTCAATTCATACAAAACCAGTATACTGTGGTAGTCACTATACACAAAATTAAATTTTTGAACCTATGACCTATCTCACTATCAAATGATGAAATTAACTGCAGAAGGAAATAAAATTATGTGAAAAACAAAAGAAGAATAGACTGTTGTGCATACAGCATGAGAGCAGCCGAAAGATCAGGGTCATTAAACACCATCCCGGCATTGTACTTAGTGAAGGAGGCACTAGAGGTATCAAATCCAACTTCACCACCAAGACTGAGCCTTTTGCTTCCAATGGCAGCAGCAAACTCCAGAAGAGGGGAGGGAGTCAAGCCAACACTGGAATTAATGGTTGCATGAGGATGAAGGTATTGCACATCCAGCTGAGGTATACAAAACACATAAAAGAATCAGAATTTTTCTATTTCTTTTCTAATTTTTTTTCTTTACTTTTGTAGACAAATTCTACCAATATTTAGTGATTGAACAATTGAACATATCTATATACTTTTATTAAGAACCTATCATGGTGGAGATTAGTTTTCTGGGAAAATGGAAGGCTGTACAGTTCTTCCTTACAAAAATTACATGCACATCATTCCTCCACCAGGAATTCAGCTAGCCAATATGTTGCACATGTTCTTCCAAACCTCTCTTCCCCCCTAAAGTATATGTTGTTTTTTAATAAAACGTATGGCTTCAACTCTTTTCATATTATTTGTACGAAGCCATCAGAAAACCATTTGATATGCATCATAAGTTAAACTTATAATACAGGCCATGAATGACAATTCCGATTTGTGTTTTTTTCCACCGTCCAGAACCTCACCCCCCATTAGATCAGACAACCCCATGTTTCCTGGAAAATTCTTCTAAAAAAAATAACAGATTGCAACAGAAAATAATAGAAGGAAAATAAATGCCTTATTATATTATATCAATCAACTCACCTTGCTAGATTTGTGATCTGGTATTTTAAAACTGAGAGCGGCCTTAGTAGAGGGAAAGATTTCATTCATAGTCACTGTTGTTGAAACCTGTAAATCAGTGCATTAATAATTTACTCTACTACTGCTAACACCGAAACATGTGGCATAGATGCTCTTAATCATCATATCCAAACAATAGCATGAGCATGCAAAGAATCAAAAACAAGAACAAAAGGCATACACGAAAGTCAAGAATTCTGGCCAACGACTGAAAGATCTCAACTTACATTAGAACAGGAATCAATTTTTACATCCACTGTGGCACTGTTGCTCTTGTACTGTGTGCTAATATCACCGACAAAGAAATCATCTTTTGTTGCACTAGTAGCAGTGAGTATCTGTCAAAATAAGAACATTTAGTAAAAGAAAAAAGGATAAATGATGTAGTATGTTTCTACTAACTTATATGCTGGCATAACTATTCTGCCCAGATAGCTTATAAATTTGAGTGAACTGCAAATTAGGAGGCATTGACAAGCATACTTAAAGAAGATCTTTTTATTTAACATTAATTATGCTAAATTCCATTGACTAATAGATAAAGTTACCAGTCAATATCAGAAAAGGCTTTTTATTTGAACATTAGTTTAACCAGTTTCTGTATGCTGCCATGTGGGGCAGGTATTCATAGAAAGGAAGGAACAACTAGATGTTTCAAAGATACGCTGTCGTGAAAGTCATTTTAACAGCAATACCTTTTCTCAACAGATACATTTCTCAATTCTAGAGTAAAAATAATTGGTATCCCAGTGTGACCAAGGTACAAACAGTTAGTAGATAGTCAATGAGTACACAGAGAGAAAAATGTTGACACTCAATCCCCAAAGTAGTGAAGGAACGGGAATGCTTATATAAAGGTACATAGAAGAGGAGACTTATGAGAAGAAAAACAGTTAAAAGCTTTTCCTTTCCTTGTCCTTGGGCCACATAACATTGATATTTACTACCAAATTAGGCAAGTAACTCCAAACCAGCATTCGAGGTTCGTCATATAATTCATAGCGCAAAGCACGTCTTAAATGGCTCATTACTTCTAAATCATTCATTCATGTGGTCCAGGCTCTATTGCATGTGAGAGTATTTTTAGCTATCTTAGCATAAATTATTTAGTTCTGATGCATAAGAGCCTCCGAATAATCATGTTGCCTCCAAACTTTTTCCTTCTCAAATAATTTGTCGTGTCATGACAACCAGTTTAAATCACAATTGGGTATCACAGAGTTGCAACGAATGGTAGCAACCCGATTGATAACTAGGTGTTCAAACAGAAAGTTTCACACTAGCCACATTGGACATCTTGCCTATGTTTTATATTTTTATTTGTAATAAAAACTACCGGTTTGCAACTAAATAAAGGATGTTCTTGATAAAGCATTTTTGTAATAAAATTCAAACTTGTAAATAAAGTACCATCCCACTGTCGCTTGGAATTGTTAGAATGAACTTGTGATCAAAGTTATAGTCTTTGGTCAAAAGATCTGCAGAGAAGCAAACAAATGATTTACTTCTAGATAACTGATAGTCTGGAATCACTAATAATTGAATATTTGTCATAATGACTCAGCTTAGACTGATTACTTGTAAGAAAAGATGTAAAAATTATACTTGCATCTCAATACAAAGAACTTATAGCCACACCATATCTCTCATAAAATCAAGGAGAAGAAGACATAAAAACATTTAATAATGTGATCATAAATTAAACATGGAGGCCAATGCCTTTCATTATATTTCCAAATAAGCCTTAATATTGAATAGTCTGGAATCACTAATAATTGAATATTTGTCATAATGACTCAGCTTAGACTGATTACTTGTAAGAAAAGATGTAAGAATTATACTTGCATCTCAATACAAAGAACTTATAGCCACACCATATCTCTCATAAAATCAAGGAGAAGAAGACATAAAAACATTTAATAATGTGATCATAAATTAAACATGGAGGCCGATGCCTTTCATTATATTTTCAAATAAGCCTTAATATTGGTGTATTTGGGATTGACTTCAGTGAACTATACAGTATGCCAGAAGGGACTTATTTGCAGAAATAGGTAGATCAATTGCAGATTCATTGGACAACCAATAATACTAAAAACGATAACATGAAAGACTAGTTTTATATCTTTAGAATACGAGCAAGTGTTTGTTTGTCCATCAAGATTTAAAGAGTAATTCTATTTATTCAGAATTAATTTTTCAGAGCAGCAGTCAGCAATAAGACCACAAAAACAAGGAATAGCTTCATTTCTTTAAAGAGTATTAAATACAGCGGGGCAAGGATTATACTTAAAAGTCACTAGCCTTCACCCACTCTTTAGACATGGACCGTGAGTGAAATCATGTCCTTCTTTGAATATTTAGATGTGATTATGAGCTCTTAGACATGCCAATAAGACACCACCTTAACAACAGAAAAATGAAAAATTAAGCCACATACCCTTTACTCTTTTTCCACATTCAGAAAATGGTGCTGGAGTGCTGGCCTTACCATCTCCAACTGAACACATATTCTGCAACCAAATTTCGCACGTGTTAGAACACAAAAAACTCCCATCCATCAAAGCAAGCGAGAAGAACTATCACAATTTCCACATGATTTAAGTAGTTTCACCACGAAAAGTTATTAATTGAAAACCGAACTGTATATTGCAAACATTCTTCCAAAATAAAAATAAAAATAAAGCTGCATATGGATTCGTGGAAAACAGTTAGGGTAATTGCACATTTGCACCAACACTTAAGCATCATCCGGCATATATCATGGCATGAATCACAGATCTGTTACCGCACAACACTATTATTAACTTAATTGAATATCCATATCAACTTTTGTTTTCCTTCCAAATGACCCAAGCCCACTACTTAATAGAGATAGCTATTCATTTATCATTATAGACTACAGGCCATTTTATCTTCCAAAATGTCTCATTTCAGCTACAACTACTATCAATGTGTGCATTCCAGAATGATAGTTTAATTCCATGATCTGCAGATGTTAAATTCATTTATAATCACTTGAATTCAATATAGTTAATTGCAGATATGCCGCATGGTTTTCTATCTACCACTTTCATTTATCATTCAATGATGAGAAATGTACGAGTTTCAATCCCATGGAATACATAAAATTGATTGGATGGCTTCTCCAAGATCGTTAAACACATCACCGCCCTTAAAATATCATCAGTAAAACAGATATAAATGTCGAGTTCTCATTTATGCATATGACCATTGCACATTTCTATAATCAAAATCTTAAGCATAAATAAGAAAATAAAACTGAATAATTACAACCATAAGTAACAAAAACCTATAATCCATTCACCAAAATAATAATAACAATATTAGGTTTCTACTTGAGCTCATGAAAAAACCTTGCACTTTCTCATTTCAAGCTTAAAACCAACACAGCAAAAGAGCAGTATGAAAACATTCAAATAATTAATCAACCAATCAATCAGTTGAATCAAATAAAATGAAAGTTCTCGAAACCCTAGCAAGTAAAACTAATGGAAAGAAAACCCCTAAACCCTTGGAAATGAAGAAGAAATAGAATGATTTAGAAACAAGTTTACTTACAGTTGCCATTGAAGTCGAGATCTCTTGCTTAGTTTCGCAAAAAGCAATTTGTTCTACTTGGAGAACACGAGCTTTGCTTGGCTCTGCTCTGCTCTTCTGTGTGGTTGTTAGTCAATGGAGGAGAAACTACAATTAGAAAGTCTCTTTATTGCATTTCTAGGGTTTATGTAATAAATAAATCGCCGATACGTCTTCTTCCGTTTTGTTTTTAAACCCGATATTTTTTATGTATCGGTAACGGACGTTTTGCATTTTTGCTTTATAAGTCACCCATGTAAAGCGTTGCATATTTGGGCAGTGGACAATGGGCCGGGCTTGGGCTATGGACTATGGTGAAGATTGAGCTACACAAGTGGGCTTCAGTGCATGGTGCAGGCTTTCTTCCCCCCCAACGTATCTTAGATTCTTGATCAAGGTCAGCGATTTGCCTAACAGGTTGTGATGATCTGAATCATTAGGCCGGGATTATTTAAAGTTCAAAACCATGACTACAGAGCATTGTTATAGTACTAAGCCAACAGACAACATTACCAACACTACACCACAAAAAGCCAGCATGAGTTAGCTTAGGCACTTGAATGTGGGGTGGAACCCTCAATAATTGAGTTGCTTTCCATCTTAATTTCCTTTTATGTCTGGTCAAGTGGCCTCATCAACCATTCCCATATCTTCAATATGGATGTGGAGGAGCATCAGTGCATCACAACCTTCTTCAACCCTTCATCACCACCACTTCCACATCTACTACATATTCCTCTGACAATACCGCGGTATACTCTACTCAAACTCCCATATCGCGTCACGTTTTATATTAATCTTTTTCATCATCCAAAGGCTTTGAGATTATCATTATCAATGATGTTAAACATACTCCATTAGGTAGTAAGTTTCATCTCTTCTTTGTCTCAAATGACAAAGCCACTCAAATTGTTCTCAACTCAAGTAACGTACATGGCAGAACATGTTCTTTACCCGGACGACCAACAACCAAAAAAACCAGTCATCCGTGTCATAGTTAGTTTCACCAATGAAAATTTGACTAGTCAAGTAGTCGTCAAACCTAAGGTTGAAGAAGACATTATTATTAGTTATGAGTATGTTCTTCATATAAGTTCTTCTTTGATGGAATTGAAGAAAACAATGTTGAAAGAGCAATGGTGTAAGTGCCACAATACGTTTACTGCTAGCTGGCGTTCCAGTAGCTCTCGGTCAGATCTAGACGGTGAACAGTGGTCCAGCGGATAACTGCCAAAGGCTTGAGTAAACACATGTTAAGAACCTAGCTACCTCATAACAGTTTCTACCAGGTGGCTGATCCATAGGTAACAGAATAAGGATAAGCATTTATCCTTATAAGACCATAACTACCTATAAAAACAAACACCATTTATGGTTTTCTAATAGCTTATAAGCTATCAGAAGCACTATAACTGAAAAAACAAACACCACCTAAATCTTTGTAATATAAAAAGAATTTTAGCTGATCGAATATATACCAACTACTTACGCTTGGACTTCACTGATTTCTTTCTGATGAAGAAATTGCAAAGCATTGTAATCCAATTTCGCAAATTCATATAGTACTGTTTTGTTCTGACAAATATCTGCTTGTTGTTGGTAAATTGAGATGTATTGTTTAGCATATAACCTTTCAACGCTCGAATGAATTGGCATTGCTAGGGCATGTTCTGCTTGTACAACAAGCGAAGAGCTAATTGAACATGATGTCAACATGGAAGCCAGATGTTTGGTACTAAAACCCATGGCTTCATCCATTATATCTTCTCCACAAAAACCAAGATATGAAGCTTCATATAAACTTAACATTCCTTGTACGTCAGATGCTAAGTTTGCATGAAATTCACTTTTCTCGTCTTTGAACTTCTTAAAGACATCTGTTTCAAAAGTTAATCTTAAAATTTAAAAATCAAAAGAAACGTGAAGAAATTTGTGGGAAAAATTATATTTTTTATTACGCACCAGTTGAGACATAGTACCCAGCTTGCCGCAACAGGCGAAACCGCAGGGAAATGTAACACAGATCTGCATAATTATTGTTCTTGAAGCGGTCATTTTGATCAAAGAAATGAGTATGATCATCATCATTGTACACGCGCTGTAGTATGTTTTCAATCTCATCTTTGAAGTGGTATGCAAACCCGAGCCTTTGAATTTTGTCGATGAGATCTAATGCTTGAAATGAATCAGTAGCAGCAGCAGCAGCTAAAGATAACATGTTTTTCACTTCCTCTTTCAATTCTTTGAGCCTCCTCTCGTCAATCTAGCTTCATTCAATTTGATCAAGAAAATGAATTGACATAAAACATTTTTGGATATATGTAAAACTATTGTCTACCTAAAACAAACAAACAATGCGGATATTGACATCTAAATATTGCAAAAATGTAAGAAACTACCTAAAACAAACAATGCTTTATCAAAAAAAACTCTTTCATATTTTTTGGAACCAACTTTCTTAGAGAGGCTCAGGTACGGTCCGTCCGCATGCGGACATAGGG
>JABWDY010024508.1:0-11718 GCA_013358455.1 Thalictrum thalictroides | reverse complement strand
AAGAAGAAAACGTAGGAGAGAGAGAAGAAGACGAGATCTGTTCATCATGAACTTTATTATTTTGTGCTGCACATGTGAGTAAATAACTTCATCTCACGAGGTTCTCATGTGACCTGTTGACATGTCACAGAAAACCCCAAAAAAAAATTTACACATAAGCACTTTGGACATTCTGTTAACAGATTTGAAACAGAATTTTAACCCCGGACTAAATTGCAAACAAAATGGAAGTTTGCGGACCAAACTGAGCAAATAGAACTTTGCGGACTCGATTGAAAATTTGGTGTAAGTTTGTGGACCAAAATAGCCAATTGTTCTAATAACAAGAGTATGCTTTTTTCTAATGACTTATTTCTAATGTACTTCTTTCTAATAATAATGAGAACTTATTTTTTCGTAAGGAATTATCCAATCCATTAGAAACTTATATGAGCAAGCTTTATATGCTTTTTGTGCCTACCCAACCTTGGTCTGTAGTGGGAGGAAGACAATAAGTTTTTCAAGTAAATAGTAAATACATAGAGTTGGTCAAGATTGTGCCTCCCCAACCTTTGTTTTTTCTTGAATTTATCTACTTATTCTTTGGAGGAAGAACAGAGACTATGTACATTGCCATCATCAGCAACCTTAAGCCATATTTCAGTTTTAGAGGTTTATACTTGAGTTTCCCTTGTTAAATTTTCTCACTTTTATTTCTCAGGGGGAGCCAATGGACCGGATCATATGTTTTGGAATTTCGGGATTTGATCGATTCATCTTCAGTAGAAGTGAATAGCAGCTCAGAACCTCGGTTTTCTTTGTTACAAGGGGGCTATGCAGAAGAAGATTTTGAGTCGCAAGGTAGTTTGTTTCCCCTTGACATATATATAAATTATCTTTTTGTCATGGTTGTTGCAAGCTGGCAACTTGACATGACAGTTTGAATGATTTCAAACAGGTCCGATTCTGATTAACTAAAATGTTAATTGTTCAGGACAATATTGCTGTGCCAAAATAATTTATTTCAGTCTTATGTGAATTGTGTATTCTCATAATCAGACTTTTTGCTACATATGCGCAATTCTTTTAATCAGTATGTCAGTAAGAAATTTTATCAACAGTCGTCCTGATATCTTGATTGATATTTAACTGTACTTGTACATTCAGTGAATGGCGAAGAGGAAGACGAAAGAGCTAATGCTCTTGCAGAAGTAACACAAAGAGCTCTCCAAGTACATGACAAATACTCACAACCCCTTGTCAAAGGAACAGCTAAATCTGGGGTGGAGTTCTTCAGTGCTCGATCATATCATGGCCTTGACATGCAGCATGAAGATCCATTGCCTCAATCTTTTGTCGTTGGAAGAACTGGGAAAGCATCAGGTTATGAATTTGAGAAAAACAAATAGAAAGATTTTTGCAAATAATCAAAGCTCTCTAATTTGGAATTATTTGATGTTCCTTTTCCTCTTGAAAGGTGCCCTTGAGTGTATACAGTGCGAGTGTATATCTGCGTTTCTCATATCTAACTGGAACAACATTGTATTAATTTATTCACAAATTTGACATAAGAGATATTGCAAGTTACATTATTTTTGAACCAAATGTCTTAAGTTGGAATTTATGGTAGAATACATTTGTGAAACAAGATGTGTTTTCTATTTTTATTTTCGCAGTTTATAAACCAGAAGCCCAATTGAGAATCTTCAAACGAAGTAGCAGACTGCCCTCATTTATTTTGATAGACATAAAGGCTCACACTGTCACACACATCTTAGCATGCCTTTGGGATGCACAATACCTTGTCTATCACCGTGGTTGGTTTATTTCTACAAACACAAAGCATTAATGAAAATCCCAGTCCTTGTATGTTTTTTTTATTTCTGTAACTCAAGGTTATGATGCTGAAAGGTTCATGTTACACAAGTGTGAGCAAGATAAAGAGTTCAATCTATCATTCTGATGACAAATTATAGGTGTGTTTATTAGTCCAGAAAATTTCACCCATTGTTCCCTGGTTTTAGAGAATTATCTTCTTGGGATTGAACCAAATGAGAATAGATGGTTGTATATTTTGGAACCTACATGTTTCCTATTTCATGTTGTGCACAAATATTAGAAGTTACAACAAGAACTTTGAACATCAACATTCATGCTTCCACATATACATGAGATTGTAGAGAGGCCCCAGAAAATGCGGGCATGTCATGATTCGTTGGAACGTGAGACAAGCCAGCATAAGGACATCTTGATGGGAATAGGAAAGTATTCAGAAAGGACAATGATGAGAACTGCAGTAGGTAGAAAGATTGCTTTCATCATCTATAGATAGCATCAATTTTCACATGGCAGATGACCTTTAATCCAAACCAAATAAGCTGCAATGGTTCAAATAATGATACTAGTACAGAAACCCACAATTACAAACAAACAAGTTATAAACGGTTTCAGACATTGAATCTTGTTTCTTAATGCTTCTGATTAATCCTTTTCAATACAAATTCAGCTTCATCCAATCTTCCATCGGCTTCTAGAGCTTCTTTCAAACCTCCCAAGTGTTTCAAACCTGGCTGGCGTACTTTCTCTATAAGTTCATAATACAGACCAAATGCTTCTGCAGCGCTCTTAACTTTACAAAGGCCTGTAATAACTTTGTCATACATTTCAATGTTTACAGTCTGCTGCTTCTCCAGACTGAACAGTAATAGTTGACGCGCTTCCAAGAATTCTCTGTTCCGGCATAGAATGCTGACAACTTTCTCCATCTTAATGGAATATCCATTGTCATGAAGCAACCCAATAATCTCAAATGCAGTATCTTTTAGCCCATTTTTAAAAAGTACAACAATAGTATCAGTAGAAAGGTTGATGTTTTGTCGAATTTTTCTTTCTAACATGACCATAACAAGAGACGCGGCTTCACTAGCACAACCTTCTTTTACAAGGGCTGTAAGGATAGAATGGAAGATAGAAGTTCTTGGACAAAGGGAACTTTTTAACATCTTTTTTAAAGTCTCAAGAGAAAATTTTGGTTCATTCTTCTTCAAAAATCCCTCAATTAGAGACTCGTATATCTCAACATCTGGAACAAAATCTCTCCTTAACATCAGGACCAAGAGTTTATAACCAGCTTCAAATGTACCTTCCTTGCAGTTCCCCATGATCAGTGTTTTGAATGCTGGAGGATCCTGTGTGCCTCTCTTAAATAGCTGTCTGAACACTCTCTCAGCTTTCTTGGTCTTCCCATTTGCACACAAATACTCAAAAATCGGATTATATGCTGCAACGAGAGGAACACAACCTTTGTCATGTACTAATATCTCCTTTTCTGAAAGCTCATCAAACAACTCCTCCGCTCTCTCCACCTCCTTTTCCTGACACAAATTTCTAATCAAAATACTATATGAAGCTGAATCTGGTTGAACTCCCAAGTCCTTCATTTTCATAAATACTTCCAAACCCTCGTCCAACTTATCTGCATTGCAATGTGCATTTATCAGGGTGTTAAATGTGCACGTATCTGGCGTAAATTCTCCCCCTCTGATCATTCCCTCCAAAACTTCCTTTATCTTATCGAACTTTCTCGCCTCACAAAGTCCTTGAATAAGGGTATTGTAAGTAATTCTATTAGGTCTCATTCCAGAACCTCTCATCTCCTCAAACACATCTAAAGCCTCACCAATACACTGTTTTCCACAGTATCCTCTGATCAATGTAGTGTAAGTAACAACATTAGGATTCAAATCAGAGCTTTTTCTGCACATACCCTTTACGACATTATGTGCAATTCTCACCTTTCCAGCCCTACACAACCCATCGACAAGTGTATTATACGTAATGACATCTGGATTACATTGAAATTTTGACATTTCATTAAAAAACTGAAATCCATCATCAACCATTGAATTCATACAAAACCCCCTAATCAAAGTATTAAAAGTAAACACATCTGGCACAACACCACTTGTTAACATTTCATCAAACAGTTTCTTGGCCATATTAGTCCTCCCACGACGAAGCAAAATAAAAAACAAAGAATTAAATGTAATAACACAAGGAGGTACCTGAACTGACTTCATTCTCATGAAAAGCTTCAAAGCTTCTTTAAGTAGACCAGCTTGACCATAACTTCGAATCAAACTATTAAAAAACCTAGCTTGAAGCTTAACACTACCATTAGACTTTTTCTCAATAGAGAAAAGAAGATTTCGAGCTGCATTAAGGTTGCGAGTTCGACCAAGGAGTTCAAGAAGTTCAAAGTAAGATTGATCAGTATGAATGTAGTTATTAGCTTGAACCCAATCAAAGAATTTGAGAGCTTTGGGAGAAGTTCTAATAAGACGAATAGATTGAAGAACAGTTGTGTTGGAAAGGTGTTTGGAGAATTGACTAAGAGAAGATTCCAAAGTTGGTGTCCAAGGTTCTTTGTTGATAAGTCGAGCAATGGTTTTAGCTTTCTTGGTTTTTGATGATTTGAAGTCTTCATGTTTTTGTTTACTGTTGTTGTTGCTTTTGGTGGTGGTGGTTTCAGAGGAAGAGTGGCAATAAGTACACTTTGTTAAAGAGGAGGAAGAAGAGAAGAAGTGGTTACGATGACAACCAATACGCATGACAACCCCATTCATTTGTTCTGTCTCTACTTGCAAATGTTTGATGAAAATTCTATGAGAAGTGTTTTGAAGAGAATTAATGTAGTGGTCATACTACTCTGAACTCTGAAGTTGGAACCAAGTTTCACTTTGTAAAGTAAAATATATCAAGGTTCATAGCAACTTCCCTACGAAACATTTACAGGATTTACAGAGAACTGCTGTACAACAAAAGCCTATGCTTTCAACATCCGCAGATAGTCATCGATAATTGACATGGCAGATGACCGGTAACCGGAACCAAATAGGTTATAATGGTTTAAGTAATGATACAACATGTACAGATCCCTCCGTTTCTCAAAGCCTGGTTGCTTGGGCATTACCTACATGGGATGTACGAAGAATAAGAACCACGAAAACATGCCATCCATTTCCAATGCTGAAGTAACCATTACAATGCTGCTCTATTTAGGCGAAAACAAAGATATACCTCAAAGTAGGAACTGTAAAAGGAACCTCCAAAGCCTGCACACCATGACATTCCAAATTCTGCTTCATTATGTCCATCTACATAGGAGAATTTAACATCATCACAACAAAAATAGAGCTTTCTGCTTCTTTTTCAGCAGTTAAGGATCAATGGTGTCAAAATCACTAATCAACACGATCGTTATAATTAATATAAACATGTAAATGAGCATCGTCTTACAGTAACAAGCTGGATCCAAAATAACTGGCTCCCCATTCTTATCAGAGCTAATATTACCACTCCACAGGTCTCCATGTAACAAACATGGTTCAATTACAACATTTTCAAAAAGAGGTCCCAAATTCTTCATCAATCTTTGGCCTGTTTCATGAACCCAGGTAAAAAGATTCAATGGATACAGCAGATTAACACATTCACGATATATTGCAGCAATTTGTGTATGAATCAGTTACCTTTTTCATATATGGTGGAATCATTATATTGTTCCCGTGCCAATTTCAGTTGATAACCCAATCTATGTTCAGCATAAAACTCAATCCAATCTGTTGTCCAAGTGTTTATCTGAGGTGTACTGTAGAATACACATGAAATGTTATAATTTCATATATAGGAAGTTAAAACCAAATTATAAAATTGTCTGACAGCATTGAAAATTAATCCTACTTCTGTATGGCAACAAACAAAACCAGGGATTGACGACCAAATTTGTCATAATGTGACAAAGGTGAGAAAGATACCTCCCAATGGTATTGTTGACATCAAAACCGAATCCCTTGGTAGACTTCCCAGCCTTGTGCATTTCAGCAAGCTTCTTTCCTAAGACTGACTGAGGATAAAAGAATGAACATTACTGATCAAGTAAACAAGAATTATATCCCATCAAACTTAGACAAGGGAAACACAATAAGTTGTCTCACCTGATCACCTCTGGATGATCCAAATTCGATAAATTCCATAATAATGTACGAACCACCCAGTGGCAATGGTCCAACCTACATGTTGGCGAAATAGGCGCTTAAAGTTATCGTTGATCCAAATAAAATGAAGAATGTCACTAGTAGTACAAAAGAAGCTACTCAATATTGATATAAGATGGCAACTTCCCTACCTTAAATGGCTTGGGGATGCGAATCGATTTGGTTTCATACATGGCACCTAGACCTAAAGCCTCTCCTTCAAACATTGATGGTCCAATCCTCCTGATCCAAAGCCAATTGGAAAATGACGTTATTTTTTCTGCATAGATATTATAATTTTCAGTGAACTATTTATACTATTGGTTCAAAGAAGATGGACTGCTCTGAAAGAGAGTTTGGAGTAACATGTCTTCATTTTAGATAGGACAATATAATTTTTTGTGAACATTGTTGGATGCCTAAAAACTAACAAGTCAATCAATATGCTTCTATAATAATAACGGATTAGAGACTGAGTGATTTGATTTTCATTTTTCAAAAAATGATGAGAGCAGCTATATATTATTACCTGTTTGTTTTGACAAAAAAGGGACCGGCATCTGTTTCATATCTATTTGCAAAATTAATGCATCCACCACCAACAGGACTAATTCTTGTAATATGTTTTGCCTTTCCTTCAGTGACTATCCAATCGCGGATTGGATCATCACTTAAAGCTGCCACTGCAAATTAAACAGAAATAGCTTAGAGAAATGACTGAATGCTGCAACTCAATCATCCCCAATGTGGCAATGTCCCCTTGAGGACATCCAGTAAGGTTGTAATAATACAGAAAAGACTCATGCATCTGCATATGACCATATCTAAGTTAGAAAATTACTGCCATTGATGAATTAAACTTATCTCATCAAGCCCAATCCACATGCATACTCAGACTTGTGGATCAGATACCAGAGGAACGTCACTCCTAATTGTATCCTCCCTATTCTTAAACCCTTAACCGACATGAGAAAATAAGATAGTTTTTAGTTCTATATTGGCATACTAATGACTAAAGCCTAGAATTCTTTATTTTCCCTTATTCAGCATTTCAGCCACCTACAAAAAGGTTGCACCTATTTCTCACCTCCACAAGCAAAATTGTGATGGCAGAATGGGAGCAGCTATTCTCATGGTCTTTTCGAAATCCAAACCCTACTCAATTCTTGTGGAAGGTATCAAAATAGACACAAAACAACCAATGCGCCCACACATACGCAACTACTATGAACATTATGATACTTGTGGATACAACCATGAAAATTTACAGAAGATGCAAACTTTGCTGCAATTTTTATTTTGCCAAGTTGCCTTCTTAACACAGTAATACAGTTCAAAATTGCAATTATCTTCATAATCCTACACCTATTTATTTGTTCTAAGCTTATTTGGAAAAGCTACTTCATGGATTATCAGCAAATTAACAAAGAAAGAGAACAAAAAAAATAAAAAAAGTGTTCATGAAGTAGCAAGTTTACTTACTTGCAAATGGTCTGTGAAGGTTGCGTTTGGATTGAAAGAGGAGAAGAAAACCAGTTGAAGGCAAGCAACAGGAGAGTACTCCCACGTGTGCCACCATTGGTCCTCTCTCACCCTGCTTTTCCTCTCTCCTTTCACAGATAAATTTCTTATTGGCGTGAGGTCTCACACGTGTGGTTTTCTTATAAAACCCAAATAGACCTCGTGGTAGTTCCTTAAAGGTTGTTCAACAATAAAAACTGCTACTTTTTCATGGAGTGATGAGAGAGAGTGATGCTCAGTTCTTCATCAAAATGGTTAATCAATCGAAACTCGATGAACTGGTTAAAAACCCATTGTACTACTATTCTCAAAACCAAACAAGCTCACGCATTTCTCCTACGAAACAACCTCTTTCAACAAACATTTGCAGTAAGCAAACTCATTTCCTTTCTCTCTTTATCAGAATCTGGAGATCTAACTTATGCCCAGAAAATTTTCAATCAAATAGAAAACCCAGATATGTTTATATGGAATACTTTGATTAGAGGTTATGCAAAGAGTTCAAATCCTTCTAAAGCAATCTCTTTTTACTATTATATGGTTCAGTGTGGTGTTTTGCCAGATAATTTCACGTACCCATTTGTTTTAATTGGTTGTGCTAGGATTCAGGAAGTTAAATTTGGTGAAAGGTTTCATTGTGAGGTTTTAAAGAATGGGTTTTTGTCAGATGTTTTTGTAGTTAATGGGGTGGTTCAAGTGTATGTGAGTTGTGGGTGTTTTGAGTTTGGTTGTAAAGTGTTTGATGAAAGTTCTGTGAGAGATATTGTAACTTGGAATGTTATGATTGGTGGGTATTGTAGTAAAGGGTTTTATGAGAAAGCTTTTGAATGTTTTGAAAATATGCGAAAAGGGGATGGTATTGAACCTGATGATGTTACTATGATTAGTTTGGTCTCAGCTTGTGCAAAAATGGGTAATTTGGAACAAGGAAGAGTTATTCACTCTTACGCGAAAGAATTTGGTTTGGAGAAGCACCTCAAAGTGGGCAATGCAGTTCTCGATATGTATTGCAAGTGTGGAGATTTGGAGGCTTCTCAGCATTTATTTGATACGATGCATGAACGTGATGTGTTTACATGGACTTCTTTGATTTCGGGTATGGTCATTTCAGGCTACTTTAGAGAATCTTTGGTATTGTTTGGACGAATGCAATGTGAGAATATCCGACCTGATGAAGTTACACTTGTGAGTGTACTCTCTGCTTGTGCTCAACTAGGTGCTTTGGAACAAGGAAAGTATGTTCATTTGTTAATGGACAGGTACGAGGTAAATCGTGATGTTGTGCTTGAGACTGCTCTTGTTGATATGTATGCAAAGTGTGGAAGCATTGAATTCGCTCTGCAAGTCTTCCATGGGATGAGAGTGAAGAATGTATTCACTTGGAACACAATTATTGGAGGTTTAGCAATGCATGGTCATGGCAAACATGTTATGAGGCTTTTTGAACAGATGAAGTGTGAGAGGATATTGCCTGATGGCGTAACCTTCATCGGGTTGTTATGTGCATGTAGCCACACAAGGTTGGTAAGTGAGGGTCTTGAGTTGTTTAGAGCAATGAAGGAAGACTATCACATTGAACCAAGAATGGAACATTACGGATGCATTGTAGATTTGTTATGTCGAGCCAAGCTAGTAAGTGATGCATTGGCTTTTATTGAGAATATGCCTTTCCAGGCTAATTCAGTCATGTGGGCAAATCTCCATGGAGCATGTAGTATTTCGGGGAATTTTGAGCTTGCACAGAAGGTTGGTCAACGTGTGATTGAGTTGGAACCAGACTCCTGTGGTCGATATGTCCAGTTGTCGAATTTCTATGCTGGTATCCACCAGTGGAATGAAGCCCAAAGCATTCGAAAAGAAATGAAGTCAAAAGGAATTGAGAAAGCCCCAGGATGCAGTTGGATTGAGATGAATGGAATTGTTCATCAGTTCATTGCAGGTGACAGATCACACATTGAAACAGAGAAGATATATATGATGATTGAAGAGATGTGCCAAAGGGTGAAGTTGGCCGGAATTCATGTATCAAGAACTACACAGGTCATGTTCGACATAGAAGAGGAGGAAAAAGAACATTCGCTCTTCCTACACAGTGAAAAGTTGGCTATTGCATTTGGCTTAATAAACACTTCCCCTGGTTCACCAATTCAGATTGTTAAGAACCTTCGAGTTTGTAATGATTGTCATTCTTTCATTAAGATTATTTCCAAGGCATTTAATCGAACCATTGTTGCCAGAGATAGAAGCCGCTTTCACCATTTCAGAGAAGGTTCTTGTTCCTGCAGGGATTTTTGGTAAAGAGACCCACCATGATAGGTTGTGTAAGAATATATATCATAGCTACCAGCTACAGATGTAAGTGTAATATAGCAAATTTTTTTTTTTCTTCATGAAAACAATATTTTCATCAAGATTAATGGTTTTGTATCACTTGTAAATATCAAATGTCAGGTATTCTAGTTTATTGTTTACAGTCACAAAACATCTGTTAAATTTCCATGAATGAGAAGGAGGGTTCTTGTTCAACAGGCTTTTCCAAATTGCCATAGAAACCATAGGGTTGTTTGGAGTATTATTTTGTATGCATATCCAATTGCTTCTGGAAAAAAACCATATTCAAAAAAATGGGGAGGTATGGTGCAACTCTTTATGAGCTTTCTTCCTACAACATTCATCAGTAGTCGGCAAAGTTGTTTAAATGGCTAGTCAGTGTATTATTACTCATAAAGATAAAACTTCTCTTCCAACACGTTTCCTGTCAATTTAGGTGACACCTACAACATTCCCCATTAAAGAAACCATATTAAAATCATCACGTTTATGTTTGTTATTTCATACTGTAACCATTCTGTACATGTCATTTTACGAAGAAAAGAGTAGCTCTGCTTCCAAATACTCCACTCCAATGGAAACTCAAAACTCTACAATTTTACTTCTTGATTCACATGATGAAGAAGCTCAAGACAAGAACACCACAAGAAATGAAAAACCCAAGGAAACATATGTTGGAGGAGAATCAATTAAGAGCATAGTGTATGCCGGTCTCGATGCTATAGTTACTTGTTTTTCTCTTATAACATCAATCTCAGCTGGTCATCTCTCTTCTATTGATGTCTTGGTGTTGGGTTTTGCAAATCTTGTTGCTGATGGAATATCAATGGGGTTTGGTGATTATGTGTCAACTAAAACTGAGAATGATATGGCTGCCAATGAAAGGAATTTGACATTTTGGGAGGTTAACAATCACAGAGGGTCTCAAGAATTAGAGTTGGTGAGAAGGTATCAAGCACTTGGAATGGACTTGGATGATGCTACAACTGTAAGTAGTTCATTGATGTTCAATACAAATTGATGTAGCAGGTCTAACTATTATTTTTTTATTCTGTCTTTATTAATGGTGCAAGGTGGTGAAAGTGCTATCAAAGTACAAGGACATACTAGTAGATGAGAAGATGACAAATCAGAAAGGAATACTGCCAGCAGACCAAGCAGAGAAACCATGGAAGAATGGTCTCATAACATTGGTTGCGTTCCTCGTCTTTGGAAGTGCCCCATTACTATCCTTCATTATCCTTATTCCTTTTACTCAGAATGAGAACATCAAATTCACTGGTGCTTGTGTTCTCTCAGTTGTCGCATTAGCTCTTCTTGGTATAGCCAAGGCCAAGATTGCAGGTCAAAATTACACATTATCTGCTGCTACAACTATCTTAAATGGAGCTGTAGCTGCAGCTTCTGCTTACTTGATAGGGTGGGGATTAAGGCATGTAGCTGGTCTTCATGACTGAAATGAGCTGCCAATGAAATAAATTTGTCTTTATGAATATATGCATTAAGCTCTCAAACCAGATGTTGTCTTCATGCTGTTGATATGAAATGTCATTAGGTTTTGACCTGTTAAAGTGTCTTCTTAAATTAGTAATGTTGTTACACAATCCACTTCTGAAAATTACTAATGTTGTTTACTTATGGAGGCATAACTGGTTGGGTCAGAAGTCACTGAAAGAAGAACTCAATATTCCTGATTCTCTTCTTAAAGATATGACGGCAAAAGTTTCTTGTTTAGTAGAGAATTCTGTCATTGTTTTTCCAGATCAGTTGAAAGCAAGGATACAAGACGCTGGTTTAGCTACTGATAATGTTTTGAAGATAGGGGATGATGAGGAAGACTCTTTATTATGGT
>JABWDY010024473.1:2927-18827 GCA_013358455.1 Thalictrum thalictroides | reverse complement strand
TTGGTGTTCTTGTGTGTGATTGTTGTTTTTCGATTGTTTCTCTGTTTTTGCTATTATCTTGATTATCGGTATTCAACCAATTCTTGGGTTATAAGCTTCCGTTGCACAACACTATGCATCCTGATTTGTGTTGTTAATTGTTACCCTCCCCCCTTGTCTCTGTTCCAACTTTAAAAACATCAATGCACCTCAAGGCAATGAATATGTGAATTGAGGTTATCATTTTAAATACTATATAAGTACATCTGCTTTGTCCATTATCTTATGATTCAGCTTCAATTGGTAATTATGTTCTGTTGGTTAATTCTGGAAAATTTAGTTGTGGATATGATTCATCGTGTTTCGCAATGACTATACACTTTTGTTGTTTATTCTGGATAATTTATTCATGTACATCATTCTTGGAACCATTTGCCTTATGTGAAGAAAAAATACCGCAGTTGATATGGTTGATTTGCCTTCATATGAAGATGAAGTAGATGCTGAGAAGTATGGATTTGAGAAGGTTTCTGAACAAGTTATTGATGAATGTAAATCAAAAGCTGTGCTTTTTAAGCATAAGAAAACTGGTGCTGAAGTTATGTCTGTTTCAAATGATGATGAGAATAAGGTCTTTGGAATTGTTTTTCGTACTCCACCGTAAGTAATTTTATTTTCGAATTTATAATGTATTCAAGTGTTTTTCTTTTTAGGTTAGTGTAAATAGCAGTATCATCATCTTTATCAATTAGTTCATATGCATTATGAATGTGAGCTTGTCGAATTATGAGAATCTCTGGCTGACCATTTAAGTTATATCATGCATTCATGCCATCTTATCCACTGCGCAAAGCAAAATATGGGAATGGCTGTTTTGAGATTTGGTCTTAGTTAAAAAAACTTTGGAATTTTAGTGGAAATCCCTTCATTGGAAGAAATGATAACTATATGTAATTATGGAGTTGAAAAGTCATGCAGTTTGATTGATTGAATGGAATACCTCAGTTGCTCATTGCGAACCTAATTGACAAACAAATGTAGACTATGCATTCATTTTACGCTTACTGCCCATTATACTGTATGATATATCCAAGTGATGATATACAAATATTTAAACAACGTCATGCGAATGGTTCTTAATTTAGAAGCATTGGCACTAATGTCATAACACTAGTTTTTACTTGTCTTCTTATATGTTGTGGATCAATTACATTACCTTGAACTCATCTAAGACAAAGTTATTTACTTTTAAGTCTGAAATGCAGTCTGATCATTTCTTAAGGAGGTCTAAATCATGATATTGTAAACTTAGATTGTGTGTGCCAACCTTGTTCACTTTTATGCTACCCAATACACTTTCCACAAATTGTTTATCCAAAGTCAAACCATCTAGTTTAGCTGTTATTTTCTACCAATCTGTTGCTTAATAGCTTCTAACTTTGTCATTGTTGTTCTTCGATTTTTAGGAAAGACTCTACTGGGATTCCCCACATACTAGAACATAGTGTGTTGTGTGGGTCAAGAAAGTATCCTTTAAAGGAACCATTTGTTGAGTTATTGAAAGGGAGCCTGAACACATTTTTGAATGCATTTACCTATCCTGATAGGACTTGCTATCCTGTTGCATCCACAAATTCCAAGGTAACTAGTATTTATGCATATATTTTTTCCTCAGTTGTAGTTATGCTAGTCATTATATTGTTAGTAATTGATATATTTTTCCTTTTTAACGTGTGACCACTCTCTTCCTATGTCAGGATTTCTACAATTTAGTCGATGTCTACCTTGATGCAGTTTTCTTTCCTAAATGCGTTGAAGACTTTCAGACATTTCAACAAGAAGGTTGGCATTATGAGCTTAACGACCCTTCAGAAGAAATATCTTTCAAAGGTAGCATCTGTCTCGCAAATAGAATTTTTTGATTGTCAATGTTTTGAATCCCTGTTATCCTATGCTCTATTCTTGACCCTAAATGATGCATTGTACAGTTCGTGTGGAATGGCGGTGAATGGTAATGTAATGTCGTAATGTTCTTTCTTCTTTAACTTACCTTTTTCATGTTTATGATCTTAATGTCAGGTGTTGTTTTCAATGAAATGAAAGGAGTGTATTCTCAACCAGATAACATACTGGGTCGTACTGCTCAACAGGTAAGCTTCTTTAGTTTCTCACTATTCATATTCTTCCCCTTCTTGTATTTTTTTGGAAGTCAACATTGTATTGACATTAAATTTTGTGTGGTTATTTGCCAATATCTGATCGCATATCAGTTCCAATATTTCGTTCAGTAATACAAGATATAAATGAAAGTGATGTACTCAAGCACATTTTTTTGTTTGCCTCTTCTTTGCCTCATACTTCTTTGAAAGAGGAAAATTAAATAGCTCTCGTTGACTTAGTGTGGCAACAAAGTGGCACTTGATGACTGTTGTTTATTGTACTATATTTTGTCTTTTTTAGGATCCTTAGAAAGGTGCTGAAGAAGAAAAATACTACTCTTAACACAAGGGTCTTAGTTGAAACAAAACCTCTTAACACTTATTCTCATTAGCTGGATGGACGGTTGTTCTTGTTTCGAAACAATTGAATTGCATGTTTACTAGAGTTTTAGGCCTCGTAGAGTTTGACTGTGAGTTCTGATTGCATACAAAATTTGCCATTCATGTATTGAGAAGACACATAACTCATTATATGTATCAATATATGATACACTTTTTCACTGGTTTCGATATCTAACTGTCTGATGTCGTACTGTTGAAGTTTGACGAATGATTGTGTTACCATTACATCTTTTATGAAGATAAAACCGATTCGAACAATCAGAACCAGATTTGCTTAAGATATGCATTGAATAACTTCAATGGTATATGAGTCATGTTTCTTGGTTTGATATCTATTCAAACAAATGTATACAATTTTTAAGGACAACACTTTTGATCTGACACAATCATTTTTTATGCTTGACTGAAATGTTGCTCTCATACCCATAACCAAGACAAAACTTTGGGAGTTATTTATTTCTTTTCCCTGGATGGGAAAACACGAATAACATAAAACAAAACCTGCAATCCTTATTATTTAGTTTCTTTTTACTGCAGGCCTTATTTCCAGATAATACCTACGGAGTTGATAGTGGGGGTGATCCACAAGTTATTCCCAAACTTACTTTTGAGGAGTTCCGGGTATGTTACAATTTTACCCTTGTGATATTCTTTTCAAGTCTCATCAACTAATTCCTTAAAAATATTGAAGATTAGCATTACCTTGCCACAAGGCTCTGTCGTCAAAGACATTGTTTTCTGTGCCAGAAGAAGAATTCCACATGTGCTAGTTGTATGATTCACTGCCGATTTTGTATGTCCATTAGGATCTTTAGATAGGGATAAAAATTGATCTCATTCATGGAATAATAACAATGATGCTTGGGATTTAGCTCATGAGTTGGACTGAGGTCTTCAAGAATATTCGTTCATCCATCCCTTTTATTATTCCAAAATGAAAGTAGACTGATATACTCATCTAGAGTTTTTTGGCACTAGCTTGAACTCATATCATATGTGATTATGTGAACAATTATTGGATATGCATTAATAAATTAGATCAGAAATAATACTGGAGAAACGGGGCTGTACACATCAACCCGAACCAATGTACTATGTGAGTCTTTATTGGAGCATTTATTTCAGGAATTCCATCGTCAATATTACCATCCCAGCAATGCCAGAATTTGGTTCTATGGAGATGATGATCCCAGTGAGCGGCTACGCATCTTAAGCGGTAATTGTGAATTTGTGCTCCTCGATAAATTAAAATTGCTACTGTTTTTATGCATGAGTTAAACTTTTACTTTCGTATAAGGTGAAATGTTTTAGTGTCTTACTTTCATTGCTTAAGCAAGATTTTTAATGTTCTTCAATGAACAAAACTTCTGTCGATGAAAGAGGAACATCTAATTACAAATAGTGGTGACGCATAACTCATTGAGGAAACTAAAACAGAAGACTAATTGTTACTGTGCCCTATCCACCTCAAACAGAGCAGTATAGTCTTCTCTGTTTACTAACATAGTATGCCCATGTGTCACTGTTAGTGTCTAATTTTGTAAAAGATTTGAATGTGAAATAATGCCATACGTTATGTTCTATATCCATAGAACACTAGGAATCTAGGATTGAGATAGATCTCATTAATTGGGTTTATTGTTAATTTTATGTTTCACGCAATCTTTTTTCCATTATCTCTTGTTGGAGTATGTTTATACATTTTGGCATTTTCTGCTAGATGATAGTTTCCAAAGTTGGTGGTATTTCCAGTTGGTCTGTATGCGGTCTGCTGTTTTTGTACAATCGTGTCAAGGAGTTAATACAAGTGTCGTCTTTTGTTCTAACTTATGAAGAATACATATGGAGGAGTAATTTCTCCTTACTAATATGGTGATGCTGTATACAGAATACCTCGATGAATTTGATGCAAGTTCAGCCTCAAATGAATCAAAGGTTGGAATGCAAAAATTATTCACAAAACCAGTAAGGATTGTTGAGAAATACCCGGCAGGAGACAGTGGTGACTCAAAGAAAGACCACATGGTATGCCTAAATTGGCTGCTGTCCGAGAAGCCTCTAGATATGGAAACTGAACTCATTCTTGGGTTTTTGGACCATCTAATGTTGGGAACTCCTGCTTCTCCTCTGAGAAGAATCTTATTAGAAAGTGGCTTGGGAGATGCCATAGTCGGTGGAGGGGTTGAAGATGAGCTCCTCCAACCCCAGTTTAGTATCGGTCTGAAAGGTGTTTCTGAAGACGATATTCCGAAGGTAGAGGAGTTGGTCATGAGTACTCTTAAGAAATTGGCGGAAGAAGGTTTTGATGAAGAAGCTGTTGAAGCATCCATGAATACAATTGAATTTTCACTTAGGGAAAACAACACTGGCTCTTTCCCTCGAGGGTTGTCTTTGATGCTCCGGTCTATTGTAAGGGATTCAAATTACGTTCTCTATTAGCTTGGTCAGATTTGCTTCCTAAGTCAAAATTGAGTTCTTATTCCGTTTGATTCCTGCAGGGGAAATGGATATATGACATGGATCCCTTTGAGCCATTAAAATATGAGAAGCCCTTAAGTTCTTTGAAAGCAAGGATATCTGAAGAAGGATCCAAAGCTGTTTTCTCGCCATTAATTCACAAGTTCATTCTAAATAACCCGCATTGTGTTACTGTTGAGATGCAGGTGACAATTGCAGCCTAAGTCCTCTTGAATTTATTGTAGGAGTTTATCTGTTAATTTGAACTCACAAAAATTTTCTTACATAGCCTGATCCAGAAAAAGCTTCTCGTGATGAAGCCGCTGAGAAGGAAATTTTGGAGAAGGTTAAAACAAGCATGACAGATGAGGATCTTGCGGAGCTAGCTCGTGCCACACAAGAGCTCCGCCTCAAACAAGAAACTCCAGATCCACCAGAAGCTCTAAAAAGTGTTCCAAGTCTTTCTCTAAGCGACATCCCAAAGGAACCCACACATGTACCCATAGAGGTCATAATAACATTTTTTTCTGGGTATATTTTGGGTTCTCTATTTGGTCCAGGTCTCCAGGGCATCTTACTGATGGAAGATCTTTCTTAATGATAGGTTGAGGAAATTAATGGGGCAAAAGTGTTGCAGCATGATCTTTTCACAAATGATGTTCTTTACACGGAAGTTGCATTCAACATGAGTTCTTTGAAGCAAGAGCTACTTCCACTAGTACCTCTATTTTGGTAAGAAAATTATGTTTGTTCTGATACAGAAAGAACAAAATGGTTGTTAAAAGAAAAAAACAAGATGGGTTATAAAAACTGTTCGATTTATAATGTCATTATCCTTTAGCAGAAAATCTTGTTTTTTTTTTGTTGCTTTTATTGTCTCTAAGTTGCTATTGCAGCCACAATAAACTTCACATCCAACTCTCTAAGTTGTCTCCTTAATTATGAATTTTTCTGCTCCTACCAAGGATTTTAGTTATATTTAGAACCTATATGAGTATGTTAGACTTTAAACCAGTTAAGAAGATAACAAATATTGTATTTACACTGCGATTTGTTGACAGTCAGTCGTTGCTAGAGATGGGTACAAAAGACATGGATTTCGTGCAGCTTAACCAATTGATTGGAAGGAAGACTGGAGGAATATCGGTTTATCCTTTCACTTCATCAGTTCGGGGCAAAGAGGATCCGTGTAGCCATATAATAGTTCGGGGAAAATCTATGGCCGGACGTGCTGAAGATCTATTTCACCTGGTACTATTTATTTACTTGACCACTTTGATTCTTTCTGTGTTCTTGTTTGTATGTTATTTCCATTTGAATGCTTTTCTTTTGTAGTCGTGTTCTTTGGATCTGTCATCTGTTCGTGTAGTGTTTTTTCTATCTCATCTCAACTGAACCTCATTTTACTGTCAGAGGTGTTTCATCCATGGTGGAGTCCGGATTCCATTATAAATCTTTAATATGAAGTCCAGAGGAGGATTGCATAATATACAGTTTGACGTTGGGTTGTAGTCCCTGCATATTAGAATCAGATCAAACATTACTTTATGAGCCCAATTGCTCCATCAACATCTGATTTGTCCCACTAGTAGTGAAGCTACATAGGCTTTATTGATTTGCATATTAGAATGCCTTGAAACTGTTACCTCACGCCCAACAACCTGTAACTGCTCAAATGTCTGATATATCTGGTGTTGAGAACTTGAGATTTAAAGCCATGACAGTATGACACAACTTGTCATTGGTGTCAACCATATGTTAGTGGTGAATAATATTTTGCAGTGGATACAGTCACAGTACGGACTAATAATTAGTCCCAGGTTGATCTTATGGCAAGAATATTTGGGCAATACCCAAGTGGAATATAGGGCTTGGTCCAGTCGAACTGTTCCGTACATCAGATAGACAGATACTAATGTAAAGTATAAATGTCATTCAGCTTAAAAAAGATACTAATACTGTATGTGCTCCTACAATAAGTCATACTTCATTAATCATTAACCTGAGGCTGGAGTTATCCAGAGTTGGGCTTTTTTCTTACATACATTTTTTTTCTGTTGTGTTTTGTGTTTATTGCTCATGCATGCTGGTTTCTGCAGATGAACTGTCTTCTTCAAGATGTCCAGTTCACTGATCAGCAGCGCTTTAAGCAATTTGTTTCCCAAAGCAGAGCGAGAATGGAGGTACTTGAATCCTATTAAATATTTATATCAGTTGGAAATACTTCTACCAGTTATCTAAGTTAATTTGGTATTTCAGAACCGTCTCCGAGGCAGTGGTCATGGGGTTGCTGCTGCAAGAATGGATGGAAAATTAAATGTTGCAGGATGGGTTGCTGAACAAATGGGTGGTATTAGGTAAGTTAGTCAGTTAGAGTAATCAAGATCTAGTTTTCTTGTTCATTTAATATGAGGGAACTCTAGGGAACACAATTTAGATGGATAGTACTTTTATTGCTGAAAAAATAGTCATTTGCAATGAAGATAGTTGTTTAACTACGCAGAAATCAAATGAGCAACCAATCCCTCGTAACATTTCAAACATATGGAGTTGCAATTTTGTAAAAGTTGTTTTTGGCTCCTACGGTATAGAAGAGTGGGGGAAGACCAAGAAGAAGTTGTGAACAAACCAGTTATCAAGATCCTAATGTTTTGTCGAATTTTTTTCCTTAAGAACTTGTTTTCAGTTGTTAGATGCAGTATGTAGACCTTGGGCAATAGCTTCTTACAACCTTTGATTTAGAGATTTAGATTGGTCATGAAAATAGGGTTCATTGCTTTCTCACATCAGTCCTAATGTTTATGTTGTTCCTGGTGTTTTTGTCAGTTACATGGAGTTTTTAAAAGGTCTGGAAGAGAAAGTTGATGGCGATTGGGCTGGAATATCTTCTTCTTTAGATGAGATACGCAATTCCCTGCTTTCAAGAACTGGTTGCTTGGTAAATTTGACTGCTGACAGCAAAAATCTGAAAAACTCAGAGAAGTTTGTCAGCAAGTTCCTTGATTTACTTCCATCCACTGCATCCAATAAGCCTAGCAGTTGGAACGCTCGGGTATCTCCAGGAAATGAAGCTATTGTTATACCTACACAGGTGAAATGGGGCTCTCTGGAGCTGGCTTGTTTTGTCTTAAGTAATGTAACTTTATGTTTTATATTGATTTTTTTTTTCTTTTTATTTATCATTCACAGGTTAATTATGTTGGAAAAGCTGGTAACATATATGAGACGGGATACCAGCTCAATGGAAGTGCATATGTTATCTCAAAATACATTGGCAATACATGGTTGTGGGACCGTGTACGAGTTAGTGGTGGGGCTTATGGAGGATTTTGCGATTTTGACACTCATTCAGGTAAATCCCATGTTCTCTTTGCCTCTTAAGACTCTTTATGTATCTTGAATTCCCTTACCATTGCTTTCTTATCTAGGAGTGTTCTCGTACCTCTCTTATCGTGATCCCAACTTGCTAAAGACACTTGAAGTTTATGATGGAACCGCAAACTTTCTGAGGGAGTTGGAAATGGACAAGGACACTCTCACAAAGGCAATTATTGGGACTATTGGAGATGTGGATTCGTATCAACTGCCCGATGCAAAAGGTTATAGTAGGTGAGTAATGGTTTCCAACCAAAATGTCCAGACTAGCCATTTATTTGTCTTCCTGATTCTGGTCATCTATGTATTATGGTGAAATTATTTGGATTCTTCAATGCTTTGCGCTAATGGTGCCACACCAGCGATTGTGTTGCTTAGTAGTACAATCATGAATCATGCACACATCTTTTGTGAATCTTTGGCAAGGATAAAGTAGTGAGAGAAGAACTCTATTGAAATATCCACCAACCCATTGCGATCGTTCCTTTTCTGGTCCTCCCTTCTCTTTTTCACCCTTGCAGAAGGATAATAACATGGAAAATTTTATTTTAAACAAATGTGTGTTGAGAAGTTCTTTGAAGCTATGTTATATGTTAATGGTGTGCTTGTTAATTCATGTTCCATGCATGTTTGCAACACATTAACATTTACGTATTGCATGGTAAGCTTTTTATTTATGTTGCTTTTTGTTCAATTTGTTTCTCCTATGGTGAGAATCTTTCCATGCACAGAGCACACTAATTCATTAGACCTGTCCATTGTGTATTTTAGTTTGTAAAAGTTGATACTGAGCAATGATGATATTTTATGCATTTTCAGTATGTTACGATACATGTTGGGAATAACTGAGGAAGAAAGGAAGATAAGACGTGCAGAAATTCTATCAACCAGGTAGATATATCTCCTACTCTTAATTGTGCGTGACTTTATATTCACCTTGTACTAGACTGCAAAACGTATTCATTCTGTAGTGTGACCTTCCACTATTTCGGGTTTACATGTGATGACTGACATAAACTAGCAACGTTGGCCTGATAACGAAGTTGTTCTGGGTTGAGCCTTGCTCAACTGCTGTATAGAGTAAATATTATTCCTAGGATATATATTTTTATCCATCTCGAAATCACAGCCGGTTAAAAACTTGAAATGGCTTTCTGGTCATTTGTTATATCACTATTTTTTACTCAAATTGCCTGTCAGAGTTATTAATGACTATAGGGTGGTTTCTACTGTCTTTTTTAATGGCCCCTTGGGAATAGATTTATATTTTGTTCATGGACTATTATTCTGCATGTTATGCAAATAAAATTGAGCTTCTGTTGCTTTTTTAATGACATCATTTTTGTTCAGTTTGAATGACTTCAAGGAATTCGCGGATGCAATTGAAGCTATTAAAGATAAAGGTGTTGTAGTTGCGGTGGCATCCCCAGATGACGCTGCTGCAGCAAATGAGGAGCGTTCAGGTTTCTTTGAAGTGAAAAAGGCACTTTAAATCTTGCAAGCAAATTGAGAACAATTTTTACTATTCTAATGAAGGTGCCTTTGCTTCCATACTGTTTGTTTATTTCTAATATGCTCGTTCGGTCGTTCCATTTCATACATGAATAGGGATTGACCAATTGTGTATTTATGTTAAATCATGTTCATTGATTGCAGTAGATTGACATGGCTGGCCATTCAATGGGTTTTACATAGGTCGTCAAAAGCTGCCAGAATTGTATTGAAATGAGACAACTTCAGTAAAGTGTGTTGAAAAAAAGTTGTTTGCCTGATGACAAAGCCCAATTTTTATTAGGGAAAAAAAGATATAGATGAGATACCTTGGAAGATGGTAGGAAACTAGGAATAAGCTTTAGTGTTTTTCAGTACACCTTGCATTCGGTGGACCATACTGTTGTGTCCAAATATGTTGACAAAGAAAACATTTGTACGCTGCTAATAATACGAGAATGCAATCATCAGTTTAGCTTGTTTTTCCATTTCATGAGTGAATATTTCAATTTGCAATCGATTTTTGTTGGTGCTGGACTGCTGGTGGTGTTTTGCTAGTAGTGCATGCCAATTTAAACTCAATGGATCACAGGAACTATTTCATCTAGGCTTCTGACTACATAGTAAACTGGGGCAGGGGCTGGGCGGCTGGCTTGGTGAGACTGGTAATTAGAAGTTTCTTACATATTAATAGTGGCCTACTTATCATTTTTTTTCTACCCCTCATTACATCAATCTGCCTTGATCTCGGAAAATGTGTAACGCCCATAACGATAAAAGAAGGGTTTAGACTGACTTTTGCTGGGAATGGGAAGTAAGAGTATTGTGTGGGTGTTGAACTGAATTGTACTTGAAGAGTGTAAATAACACCAAACTGAAGTGAGTAAATAACACCACCGATATGTTAGAGTCCCACATTTGCAGCGTCAATTTTATTAGAGCGCGTAGTGTGTTTCTTTTCACTGCAGCTTCAATTGTATTAGAGTGCGTGTGTTTCTGTTGTGAACGCAGATGCGATTGTTTCATAAATGAGTTATTCTGAACTTGGCTGAGGCTAAACTTAAACAAGTTGACCTACTACAGTAATGATCGCAATTTTTGTAATAAATCATGGGTGATGGTTTCTTTAAGAACTCTTGAATCTCAAGTTCTCTTTGACTTGACCTTATCCATCCTTTCAGGTGACTTCTCTCATTAAGAAGTTCTCATGGTATCTTTAGTCTTAACCATCTTAGAACCTTTACGCCATAACCAAGATTCCGATGGGGATTTTGGCAGTGGTGGAAGCAATATGGCCTTCCGGTATAGACCAAAGGGCCACCCTTCACAATGGCAGAGTTCCTGTAGCATTGATCTTTTTTTAACATCCCAAAGTTCAATCTTGCTAACACTTGAACTGCGAGATAAGCAACTTCCTGCAGAGAAGAAGGCTTCCCTACTTGAACTGGAACACCTAGACAAGCAACTTCCTACTGAGAGAAAGACATCTCTTTCTTCATCCCCTTGCTCACAAAAACTGTCTAGATTACGTTGTGCGCCTGCAGAAATGATAAACAGTTCTCCTGCCCATGGAGATGAACTGAAGCTTTCGCTCTTTATAAATTGTCCCTTCCGCCTCTTCGCTTCCATAGCACGAGCACGAATAGTCATAATGATCATCTGAGAACAGATTAATGCACAGTTGCAACATGAAAAAAGTATATAACAACATTAGACTGTAAATAATAACAATTAAAACACAACAAATTAACTGTCATTTCTGATGAAATATACTTCTTCTTCGTCAGTGTCACTAAGCGAGCACTCGTCATCAGAATCCAAGCTTGAAGACCTTCTTCCACCACATTGAACTAAGGCGTCACTAAGCCATGAACGAAAAACCCTGCATGTTTTGGAGTACTTTTTAGGTTCTTCATGAATGAAGAAACTCATATTCCAGAACTGTGATGAAAGACTTAAAAGTACATAAGCAAGTTATTTTGATTTTTGACAAAAGACTTTACATTGTACTTATAATGAAAAAAAACCTTGGTTCCTATCCTTTAGGGTAAAGATAACATAAGTAAGAGTATAAGGAACTTAATGACTTGATGGGCTTGTTGTCACCATCTGATGTGATCTTATAGTCACCTGAAATATATATATAAGGATCAAAGTGATGTATACCTTTGGTATGTTGAAATTTAGGGTTTGTTCTTCAATACTGTTTTGAGAAATGAAAGTGGTAGTAGTAGAATTGTAGTTTTCAGTTTTAAACTTTAAGCAAACGTTATTGACCATAAGACGTTTTACCAAATATAAGTTGAGTTTCAAAAACATTTAATAACTTAGCTGAAATAATGATCATATATGCAATATGTTACATAGATCTTATTAATCAGGATTATTTTATTTAAATATACCTAAATATTTCAGTTAATAAAGAAAAATAACCATACATTGCAAAATTATTTATCAGAATCTATCCTAATTACATCATTACATATGGTTCTAAGAATTTACAGGTATTGCTTCACCCTGATCAAATTTGTCTTATAAGAAAAAAAATGGTAGCTCAATGTAAAAGTCGACAAAAACATCAGATGCCAAAGAAACTGAATGTTATTAGCAACCTGACAGTGCTGTTGACAGTCTTAAGAACATTATATTGAGCAGAGTTGGATGCACTAAAATATATTAGGAGAACAAAAAAACTCAAAGGGATCTCAGCCTGCAGCAAAAGCAGAGCAATTCTAGTGTTCTTCCATATAAAGGTAAACCAACTTTTACATTTTTTTTTCAGAATCAACACAACTAAGTTCCTGCATTTCTTCAATCATAACAGATGTTTACAAAGCTGTACGAATAAACAGTGAAGTGACAAGATTACATTTTTTGAAGGATTCTTGTTAGGGTAAAGAAACTCATATCCATTATGACGTGAGATCCCTGAACTTAAACACCACAGTATCTGGAGCCTCCTCAACCTGACGTAACCAACAAAAATGAGGATTGAATGGCGGAGACTTCAGCCCAGCAAATTTTGCATGGGTGGAACTAATTTACACGACAATGACTTGTCGTTTCAGATCAACAGTAGGGAAAGAATCATTCTCTTGTTTCCAAAATTTATGATTGTTCTCAGGCGCTAACAACACCAGCTACCCAAGGAACAATTAGAGGTGCCGTTGGATGAGCATTTCTGAACCAGTCCGCATACTTGTCTTTGTAGTTCGGCTTTGGTTGGTCCGCCTGTATATTTCTCATATGATAAATGAAAATGTAGAATAAAATAATGCATGAAATAACTTCGAGTTATCACTTGGATATTCCTCATATGATGAATACAAATTTACAATAAAAAGTATCCTATTACATGTTAAGACAACGAGAGAATAAGGCACAATAACTATTAGCGTGGAATTACAGTAAAAGAAATTCAAATCAAGACTTTTTCTTTTGCTAGCTCCATATATATTACATTTATATCATGACCGACCAACATTTACTACAGATCAGTAACAAATGTCAAGAAAAGAAACCTTCTTTATTAATAAATAATAATAAAATGCTTAAAAAAAGCCTCACTTGGCAAATGTGTAAGCTTCACAATCTCAACCTTCGAAAATAATAGTAAAGAATTTTACGGAAAAACAATTGACTAATGATAAGTACCAATAACACTTAAATAAGTAGACAAATTTAATATACAATGCATTACAATATTAAACAACTACAACTCACTAGATGAATTGTCCTGATTTGTTGGTCCACAAGAGGGAAATGTGTTTCTAGATGCCAATACTAATAAGTTTTTGCACGCAGTCATGTAATTATCGTTTGGGGACGTTCGGTGAAAGCCCCTGATCTATGTTTTTATGTATGAAGTACTTCATACCCTATATATGCTTCATCATGGTTAGGGTACTAAAATCTATATCAACCAGATTGGGATAGTGTTTCTGCATAAATGTTGACTTTTACGAAGAGCCCAACCAAAAAGGGCTGTTTCTTTATGACAGGAGACAAATACAAGGCCTGGACAGCTAGTAGCTATAACTGTGCAAGTAACTAGGAGAAAACACATGAGGCTTAATCTTATTCATAGATAATACAATATTTCCATATCGTAATCAACGTGAAGTGTAAGGGCCTGCATTGCAGAATAAGCACATGCATTCCTACATTTTGGACAACTACAAAATTTCCATATAGTAATCAACGTGAAGTGTAAGGGCCTGCATTGCAGAATAAGCACATGCATTCCTACATTTTGGACTACAAGACACATCAGAAACACAAGAATACTAGAACAGACCACTTCTCCAAAAGAATTGCCATCGTGCATCACTTACTGAAAATTGAAATAAAAAACAAATGCGGAAGAGAACTTCCTCATCATATGCCCTGGACGATTAATGATCAAGTTGATCATCTTAATTTAACAAAAGAAAGAAGGACAAAGAAAATAGGACGGAAACTCATGGTTTTATTGACCTATAAAAAGCATGTCACAGAGACTCAGAGAGTACTATTTATTTATTTTAAACAAAATAAAACCATTAGTTGTGCCAAAGTGAGAGACAAATAACATTGCAAACCTGAAGGTAGATACAAAGATTCACTAGCTCAAGATTACGTTTTTCCCACCCAAAAGTCCAAAACTAAGATCTACATATTTAATAAGACCTTTTACCATCACTCACTCAAGTTAATATTGTGGCCTTTGGTAACAAAATGATTTCCTAGAAGACAATTCAAAGTTTGAAATTTATGTATGATGGAGTTGTCAAGGTGGAGGCAAACATACTATTACTCATACTTACTGCGAGTAACAGGTTGTTACTTTGAATTTATTATAATAATGACAAAGTGACAAACTTTATACCAGAATCAATAAAAGTTTTATTTAGCTAAATAAAAAAAATAGAGACAAAGTGCCCTTTAACATTGGCTACTTGCAGCTGTCATAGTGTTAGTTGATCGTATGAGAAAAGGGAATAAGGGATTACAGATTATTGCATATATGATATTTGAAGTCCAAGGATTTTATAAAGTCACCACATGACAAAGTATACAAGCATGATACTTAAAAGCAAAACAATTTTGATATGTCGCGTTTACATATAAGGGAAATATTGTTCAAGGTTAAATTGGTCGATGTTGCTATGGGAGTATAAGTTCAGCCATGTTCATGACACATATATATATTCAAGGTGCTTGTAAGATCATCTTGATGCTTTCTAGTCTAAGTTTTAATTGGTCCTACACAATATTGCTTCACAAGAACATTGTGTCTTCTTTTCAACAAGAAAAGTTTCGAAACAAGTAAAAGGATCGCAAACACACTTGCATGCATCACATTGATTAAAACATAGATATGAACATGTGAACACATCCTTTTTGGGAATATTTACACAATTTTCATAGTTAACAACAAGACCAAATGCCAAAAGAACCAAATGACATGTGTTGTGCTAAATGACAAATGTGTGACGTATATAATGACTCCTACGCTACCAAATCTCATTGATGTATCGACATGCCAGTATGACGTATCTGACTCAATAATGTGCCCTGAACAATGTACCTTGCTGCTAAACGAGTGTCAGACAATTTGTAGCCTAGTAATGCCATGGTACTTTCAAACCAAATTCCTAAATGTCCTTGTAAAAGCTAAACGAATTATTTTTGAGGTAAAGACTTCCTTATACTACCTCGCTGCTATTACTTCGGGTCTTCAGGGTTGGGAAGGAGGGGTTACAAGAATGTCGTGTTTTTTGCATGCAAAAGTCAAAAGGTAAAGAATTTATTTTGGTTCTTTAGGTTAATGATGAAATAAATATTTTTCTAAATTTCTATATCTATGGAAGAACTTTGCAGCTATCCAGAGAACAGAAAGAAAATTTATGTAGTATATGTGAGAACACAAAACTATCAAAGTAGGACCTGAACTATGTCGAATTATTAGTTTCAGGCATCCTACTTTTATTTATTGAAATAAGGCACGAGTTTACGAATCATTCGGTGATTTACAGAAAGAAAAGAAAAGAAAAAA
>JABWDY010024469.1:0-14465 GCA_013358455.1 Thalictrum thalictroides | reverse complement strand
ATAATGTATACATGCCAAACAAGTTCGAAACTTACTAATACCGCAAAATTCCAAAATCCAAAATATAGACAGTTCTCCACTTCTTTGTTATCTTTCATAACATAGTCTCCTTCAGCTCCCAAAGTAGCATATTCTCCTCCTTATGACCATATTCAATCAGTGCCTGGCCATCACAATAAATTAGTAGGTGAGGCTCTTACGCAAATACTTACCAACGTTCAATTATGGTTGGACATTAACTGTCATTGGGATATTGCTACAGTAACGAATTTAATCAAGCATTATTCACAACCTGGATTCCAACTTTAGGTAATTTTATCAGATTTAATTATAACAATAATATCTTAACATATAAAAACCATCACACAAAATCCCAAAGCAACACTTTAACACCAGCAAGGCAGTAAGATAGCAATAATGTGACTAACAAACCCTAATTATACATAATATCAATTGTAATAAGAATCTATCATCAACCAAAATAGTAACAACTTTTGTCAAATCATATGAGGGATCTGTCTTCAATATGTGCTACAGTACGTTGGTAGATTGGCGATTCTATAGGTTTCAATAACAATTTGCAGTTAAATTGCCCATACAAATATCTCTTTAAGCAGAGCTCAAGCAGTAACATGACGTGCACATTGTCGAAAAGAAAGGATAAAAAGGAGCACTAACAAAATCAATATGAAGTCGAAATCCACTAAACAATGTGCAGCAAAAGTATGCTATGACTAGGGTTATAGAATTAGAGGTTGGATGCAAACTTGAAAAAGGTTCTAGCTAACTCAATTTCCCTGTAGGCTGATGATATATCATGCTGAAAACATACACAGGCCTGAACAAGCGAATAGCAACGGTCAGAACTAAATAGCCTTAGTTGCAGAAAACCATATAAAATTCAACATCTGGATTAAAGGAAAGAAAAAGACTAAGAATCTTCCACCATTTCTTTCACCCTATACAAGGCTTAATTACTCCTAAATTTGGAATTCAAATTAAGTAGTCTCCTCACAAGCATCAGTGAAGATGTTTGGCAACCAAATCAAGAGCATTGACAAATCTCGTATTGACACCACAAAGCACAAACTGATTGCTCGTTTTCTTTTTTCTTTAAAAGGAAAAACTGAATTTGGATACAGCAAAACTTTAAGATGGATGAGATTTCATTGTAGCAGATATTCTTGTAACTATTCTAGTATAAAAGGCTAAATCCACATTATAATTGGCTATTGGAAGTGTTGTACACATGTACACACATAAAATCGGTAAAGCATGTCTCAAGAATCATGTTTCAGCCAGCAACATATTGGCATTCATCTCATCGGTAGGTCCAAATAAATATATTGATCAATGTAGCAAGGAGCCAAGAATACACTGTATTCTAAGCAAGGCTATGTGTCCCACTTTAAGTAATTGCAACTTGTACCAACACAAAAAGTTGAAGAACACTATTAATTCAGCATGGTAATAGTATGAATGATACATGGTTTTCTTCTAAAGTAATAACAATTTCTAGTAGTAGGAGCATCTTACCTCTTAAAATATGACCTGCTAGTATGAGTTTGTGGTGAACCAGACAGGCGGTGGCTTAATTAGTAGCTTGGGCTCACTCGGATAAAATCTATCGAAATCATCATCTGCATTATAATATATACCGATGTCATGTCCACCATATATGTCATCCTCCAAACAATCCAAATACCCATCACTGACAAATTGGTCCAAACAATCATCCGTGAAGTAGATGCTGTTGCCTTTACACCCAGGAACGTTTGAAGCTGATAGACTGAAGAAATCATTAGTTCCAATAAACACAGCAGAGTCTTTGTCTAAATCCTGAACATCTACCCATTTACGCCCAGTAAGATCTATTTTCTTTATTGTAAAAGCCATAGTCAAATGAGCTTCTTCATCACCAGGTTCCATCGGGTAGCGAATCCTTCTTAACAAAAACAGTTCTCCTTTACAATCAACCAGGTGTTTCTTATAATACATTATCCTATCTGGTTCAGATAAAACCAATTTAACAAAAGGAGAAGAACTTCCAATCCCACCAAGAACATAAACATGCCCCTTATCTTGCACCGCGTAAAAGTTCCCTTGGTGTAGAATAACATCTTCAAAATTACAATTATTATTGCCTTTCAATGGAATCCAGTTCTTATCTTTTCCAGGTCTACAACACGCCAATTTCCTCTCAAAACCATATATAACAATTACAACTCCATTACTAGGACAATCTGAAAACATAACAGCCTTATATATATAAAACTCACACATTTTCCCAGCCAATATATTCTCCATCTTCCCTTTGGCCAAAACACGATAAAGAACACTATTATCCTTAGTAAATACTGGACCAACAACACCAGGAAGTTCTGTAACAGGTGGAAGATTAATTAACTTTTTAGAAAAAGGATGAAATACCTGAATTTCTCCATTCTTATGCAATGTAATCAGCCAACCACCTTTACAAGAACCACAAATTCGACGATCAGCAATTTGGGGTGTTTCTACTTTGTAAGTTTTACGATTATGGAAACTAAAGAAACCCAAAGTTTGGTTGAAAACAGTAGTTTCACAAGAGTAACCATTATAAGGCATAATAAGCCAAGGAAGAAGCTTTGGTGGAAGTAATGGTTTTGCAAAAGATTCCCATTTTTTACAAACTAAACTGAAACGAATTAAGTCATCAAGATCAAAACTTTTTGAGATATAGTCAAGAAGGTAGTCGTAAAGATGGTGGGGAAGTTGTGCAAATCGAGTTGCCATTGAAGATGAAACTGTTTTAGCACAGAGGTTTTTGGGGGTTTTTTCAGCAAAACCCTCTATTTATTTATTTTTTAATCTTACAGCCGACTTGCTTTTTAAAATGTGGGCTTTGGCTTGGGCCTGGGCTCAGAGGTTTAGAAGCAAAAATACCCAAAAGTAGTCTCTTCATATCCACTTCCATTGCTCCTCTAGTCTTCTCTCACAGTTGGTCATGGCTTCTTCATCTCTTCATTCAAATCTCTCCTTCTTTTCTTCTTCAACAACCAAACGACACACCTTCATCACCACTACAACAAGAAATGTTACAATACATTGTGGCCCACGAGACAATCGTGGTCCAATTCAAAAAGGTAGAATCTTAAGCATAGAAGCGATTCAAGCAATTCAAGCATTAAAAAGAGCTAAATCAGATGAAACAAAGCTATCTACACTCATTTCCAAAACCCTAACTCGTCTTGTTAAGAACGATCTCATTTCTTCACTCAATGAGTTACTTAGACAAAATCATTGCGATTTAGCTCTTAAAGTATTCTCAACCGTTCGATCAGAGTTATGGTATAAAACAGATTGTTCTTTATATGCTGATATGGTTTCAGCTTTAGCAAGAAATGGTATGTTGGAAGATATTGACCGTTTGATATTGGATTTGGAAAAAGAGGGATTAGGGAAAGATGATTCAAAGGGAATCTCGAAGATTATTAAAGCTTTGATTGCTGCAGAGAGGAAGGAATGTGTGGTTAGGATTTATGGAGTAATGAAGAAAGATGGATGGGTTTGTAGGAATGAGAAGGATGAGTATGTGGTTAAAGTTTTGAGTAGAGGGTTGAGAAGATTAGGAGAAGGAGATGTTGCTGATGAGGTTGAAAAGGAATATGGTAGTTTGTCTGAGGGTAAATTAGAGAAATCTATTGTTTAATGATTTTTAATACTATATACACTTTTTTTTAGTGCTGTATTTTACCTTAAAGCATGTAAAGATTGTAGCTAAACAACCATTATTAGTAGTATTCTTATTTTGTTGACAGATAATGGAAGAGATCTTCACTGTAATGCTTGGTTTATCAATCAAAAATGAATATTCAGGTAGAAAAGTATACATCTTGGTAGCCCTCACACAAGCTGGATTTCAAAGATTGACAAGGTCACTAGTCACTACTGACTCACTGGGAATTGATATATCCAAAACTGAAATCATATGTCAAAACTTCAAGCATTGATTTGCAGCATGAATGTGCTTATACTACACTACTGACAGGATTTTTTGTTGAATCCCACTGGTTCCCAGACCGCTAATTCTAAAAGGCTACACACCATAGTTTAAAATTTTGATTTCAGACGAGATTGATTTCCAACACTAGAAAACCGTATTTTGCTTAGATTCTACACTAGAAACTAATTTAAAAACAAAAAAACCAACTCTTCATGAATATTCGTAAAAATCCGATATTTATAATTCTTAGATATCAGCGGATAATCCCTAATATTTTGAGCTATGTTAGTATGTTACACACTATGTAGTAGCAGTAGCAGTAGCAGTAGCTGCATGCTTAGGTAGTATCTGCATTGTCCATAACATGATACACATAGTGGGGGAAAGGAAAACCTTCTCAAACATACATTGCATTAGCATAGGGATTCACTAACAAATTTTGTAATAACAAGAAACTGGACCTAGATCGCCAGATGGGTAGTTGAGCCCGTACGAGCTCTACACGGGCTGAAGTAGACCCCAACAATAAGTTAGCCCAAGCCCAAGAAGACCAACAGTTTGGTCTGATTGTCCAACTACCTAGAAGAAAGTGCCAATGCAATCATCACAAAGCGAACAATACAATGGACCAAATTCACCGCCATTAGTGCTGTGTTGCTGTCTGCTTTGGTAGTCCAAACTCCAAAGAACATAATAATAATAACAGTTAACAGAGCTCACCAAGCTCTGTAACACATTTCTCTCTCACATAGAAGAAGAAGAAGAAGAAGAAGAAGAAGAAGAGATGCTTAGCGAAACCTTAGCTTCTACTTCTTCAACTACTGTTTCTCTACCACAACAGAATGCTTGGATTGATGTCTACCAGAGATTACATCCTCAATGGAAATCCATCGTTGATTCCTCTCAGGTTTTGAATTTTTAATTTAGGGTTTCGTTTTTTTTTAATTTGTCGACTTTAACCACTAAATATGGAATAACTATTAATTTAGGGTTTTTTTTTTTGTTGGCATTGCAGACAACAATTCCAATTTCTATATCTAGAGTTAATCAAGTTGATGCATCAAGATTAGATGTTGAAATTTCAGCTATGTTAAAAGAACAATTAGTTAAAGTTTTTACTCTTTTAAAGGTATGTGTGCTCTTCTAAACATTGTTTTAACTGAGACTTGATAGCTAGATTAGAACAAACTACTACTACTACTACTAATTCAATTGCTCTTACTTATATGGTATTAGCCAGGATTCTTATTTCAATATGAACCAGAGCTTGAAGCTTTTCTTGAATTTCTTATATGGCGATTTTCTATATGGGTAGATAAACCTACTCCAGGAAATTCTCTAATGAATCTTAGATATAGAGATGAGCGCGCTATTACCATGAGAGGCAAACACGGTAAGAAGGTCTGAACATGTCTTGTTTTGTAGTTGATTATTATTATTTTTTATTTGTTTCTAGCGTAGTGGTTTGTGTTTTCTCTTTAAATCACAGATTTGTTGCACCTTGGTAGAGACATTTTACCTTTTTTTTCCGTATGCATTGAGCTTCATAAACAGGCATATCATAACGATATTGAAATACCTTATTTAATAAGTTTTTAGACGATTACTAGTTTACTTTTCAGATATACTATGTTGAAATTCTGATAACTATCCTCTAGAAGTGTTGCCGTCGATTACTAGTTTACTTTTCAGATATACCATGTTGCACGCGGACTATGCATGTATCGTCCCCTTGGTAAACTTTGTGGAAGCACTATGGATGTGCCTAAGTATGGTCTTTTAACTAATGCTTCGCATATAAGAAACAACTCTTAATATTTACAATTAACTCAATGGAAGTAATTGTAAAATCAGCTCAAAATGCTTATTTTCTCCCTTCATAGCTCATTAAACTTCTTTACAGCAAAATATTTAGAAGTATTAATGGCATGGCATTTAGCACCAAAGAGTCTTTCTCTCTGAAATAACGCAGTAGAGAGACTCATAAGCTTCTTTTGACTACTTGAGGCTGGGAGGAGAAGCTTGAAGCTTCGTTCAAATTAATAAACTTTTACCTCCCAATCTTCATTAAAGTGAGCTTGACCGCTTTAAGTCTTAGGAGCCTAAGGCTACGACTTCAAGCTGGAGGTCAACTTTAGAGCGACGTTGTCCGAGCTTTTTTTTGGTATATGGGAGTTTCATATTTTTTGGACTGTTGGTTGCTTCATGGGTCATTGGATAACCATGTTACTGCAAAATTATGAGTCCTCTAAATGTTAATACTTAATAGGCATATTCTGTATTCATTGTGATTTATGTCCAACTTCGGAGTATTCAGTTGATTGCAAACATGAACCATACTAGAATGCCTTTACTCATTGTATCTGTTTTCGTATCTTTTCAGTAAGAACGGGACTAGAAGGGCCAGGACTGACTACATCTCAGAAGATTTGGTACTGCCTTGCTTCTGTTGGTGGCCAGTATATATGGGCGCGGTTACAGTCGTTCTCCGCTTTTCGCAGATGGGGAGATTCTGAGCAGGTGATTGTTTTCATTCTCCAACAGTCCAACCTGTTCCAAATATATATATATGAAATTGACATTAACTTTTCTTGATCTATTCTCCAGAGGTCATATGCACACCAACTGTGGGATTTTTTACAGCGTGTCGAAGGCTTCTATAAAGCTGCCTCTTTTAGCAACTTGCTGATCTTTCTTTACACAGGAAGGTATGTCTCTAAGCATCATATACCACCCCTTAGCTACTAATCTGAATGATGGTTATGAATATTAAAAGAAAAAGAAAAGGCAAAATGGTCAAGAGTGCAATGATTAGGTAGCATGGGATGATTCTGTAACTAGCTTGAAGCTGGAGTAGATAAATACATCCTTTGAAAAAATACAACTTATTATTTTCCATGCGCATGTCACTATGTCTCCATTGTGGTCCGAGAATTTGAATGGTTGAGGGGTTGATAGCTAAAAGCTGACAAGAAGTTGGGTCTGTCTCTAAATAGTTATATGTTCATTAGATGAGGACTGTGTATTGCTTCACTCAAACATGTACATTTTCGATTTAAAGAATGAGTCCCGTGAAGCTAATTGTTAATAATTCACTCCTTTAATTCTCTCTGTGAGCACAGGTACAGGAGTCTTATTGAGAGAGCTCTCAGAGCAAGACTTGTATATGGTAGTCCTAACATGAACCGAGCAGTTAGTTTTGAGTACATGAATCGCCAATTGGTGTGGAATGAATTCTCGGTAAGTTGTTACTTTTTTTTGAATTAGGGATTGAAACTTTTGTTGTTACCTTGGTTCACCTTTTAATTAATTTGTAAACCCATGTTCTTCTTGGGTAATGTTTGTGCGCAGGAGATGCTGCTGTTGCTTCTTCCACTTCTCAACTCATCATCAATTAGAAAAATTCTTCTTCCGTTCTCTAGGGATAAAGATTCTGCATCTGCTACAGATGAAACAACATGTCCTATTTGCCAGGCAAACCCAACTATTCCATTCTTTGCTCTCCCTTGTCAGCACAGGTATATTAAACTTCACCGCAACTTTTAGTCAAGAATCCATCGCGGTATAAGAATTCTAATAAGTTTGAGCTACTGATTAGCTGTCATATCATTGGTTAACCATCTGCTGATAAGCAGAGGGCGCACAAGCTCTTTTCAACCTCTCAAAACACTTTAAAAAGTTACAAAAAAGATTTCACGAAATATCTCACATTCTTTAGGACCTGATATGTGATGTATGAATATATCAGATGTTTTGATATGATAACAAATATTGTATGATCTCCATTCTCCAAAATTTAAAGGGTTGAATTTCAAACACTTCTGTTTCTGGAGCTAATGAAATCTTGTTACAAACTGGGATTTTTGAAACATGTTAGTTTTGAGCTGCTCATGAAGTTCATACCAATGATGCCTGTACCCTTGAAAAAGATTTGTTGAGCTCTTTCAATATGTCACTTCTAGTCTCATATTAAATGTCATGTTAGTTTGTTAGTATTAGAGGCTTGGTTAACAACTGGACTGAGAGTCTGCTTCCATCAAATGAAATATTTTGTTTTTACTGGACTTCATAAGCAAATGGAGTTATAGTGGGTGCTGTGATAATGGGGTGATAGATAGAGCAGATAATTTGTGGTCTGTTCTTTAAGTATTGCTGCAAAGGTTTGATGTTACTGTGCTTCTATAAGTTCTCCATGGATAGAGAGACATCCAATGACATGAAAGAGTACATTACCACATTAAATGAACTCTTCTCACTCCACTAATAGCATGATTATTCTGTGTAATTACTTGTGTGCTTAACTTGCAACTTGATGGCCACTCGATCTAGTACTATACAGATTTGTTTATTTGTGCTTAATGACCGAAAATTGGCAATTATTTTTTCTCTTGGATATAGGTACTGTTACTACTGTCTTAGGACAAGATGTGCTGCTGTTACTTCTTTCAGGTGCTCTCGATGCAACGAACCCGTTATTGCTATGCAACGTTTTGGTGGCTCAATCAGTAAAACTCCCCAAAGTTGATTATTCGATTGTTTCAGAGCAAAGGAGTAAATAAAGGTCCAAGATGTTTGATAAGATGGCTCATTATGTGAGACCCATTTGCTAACGTGCATGGAAGGCTCACACTGTCTCCCTCTTCAAGTGGAGTTTGGAAGATTGCTCTGAACTTAGACTATGATACCCCAACCAAAAGACAAGGCATGTGTAGGAAGATATGAAATGTAGCATAGATGATACATGCTGTAATTGCTCACAGTTCAACTGTTCAAGTATCAAGTAGTACATTTTCTTAATAAAAAAATTGTTTTATCAGTGCATTAGAAGTTGATAAAACACAAATAAAGGCTGTAAATAATGGTTTCTACTAATGTCAGTATATTTTCTTTAGCTGCAGGGGCAGAGGGTATCAACAGTTCAGGTGTATTGGCTCAAGGGCAAGCTCTAAGCACTTGATTTTTCTTTCTTTTTCCTTTTGCTCATAAAGCTTTGCAAATAAACCTGAATAATGCACTTAAAAGTGGGTTTCTTAAATATTTATTTCATAAATCAGTAGCCTTTACAACTGCTTAGCTAAGCCAACAAGCATTTACATATGCTTAAGTTCCAAATGTCTAATAAACAGTAAAATATGGTAAAGCTGCCTTGGGGACGGGGTGAAACCAATTACCAGAAATTAGGCGTGCAGTAGATTTGTTGTAAACTTGTAACACTTTACATTAGGAGTTTGCCTATGCATCAAACCAAGAGTGAATTGTTTGTGCAATATGTTTGAGATAGTGCAAGAAAGTCCTCACTCTTGCAGAACCACTCAAAGTGCTTCTCTCCTGAGTTCTGACTTCTGACTGGAGCTAGAAGTTCTTAAGAGTGACCAAATTGTGAATTTTCGATCATATCAATTAGCTCATATTGAATGAAAGTCAGGCAATACGACAGCTAATAGTTCAAAGTTCAAACCTGTTGCCAGGAAGAGGTTTAAGTTTATTAAACCACATACATCCATATTCCTTAGGAGTACCCAAAAATTTGCTTTTCAACAATGAAAGATGTGGCACATTGGTAAATTGAAACTCCCATCTCCATTGACACCTCCATAGTAGTGTTAAACTGTTAATTGGGAGACTCTTTGGGTGAACGAGCTGAGATGCCATGATCAATAATTTATTGGATATGAAATAAGTAATAAACAACTTATACTTCCGAAACAAAAATCTACCCATATAATATTGTTTTTCAAAGGAGCTTACAGAACAAAAATTAGCTATTTAGCTTCCATAGCTTTACAATTTTTTCTCTGACATCTTTGGAATGACAATTGTAACAGCACAAACTACCTTAATACGCAGAGTGTTGAAACGAACAGAGGACAAAATCTTCAACATTATCCTGTCAAATGTAATGAGTCTGGGGCATAATCTACCAATTGGCTCTCTGGAAGTCCAACGATGTAGCTATTGTAGGGATTGCCTCAATATAGGTGTTTGAGATACAATACATACCTATCATCCAAGAATAATATGTTAAACCAATTAACCAGAAACATTAAATAGGAGATAGAGAAGAGCTGTACACAAGAACATGGTCAGATATTAAGTCACACCGAAGAATAAAATAATGGTACCAAACTCGAAAAAAGGAACCAGACCAACTGTGTTTGCTTAAGACATCGCAGAGTAAAAACTAAGCATTCCATGCAGGATCATGGAAACATCAGAGTAAAAACTAAGCATTCATTTTCATGTAGGATCATGAAAATCATGAGCAGCCTATTAAACCACTAAAAATAGGTCTTCACAATAAAAATTGGAACTAGTTCATCATATACATCTAATCTATTTGGTTCTGATGGAAGGCAAGAATACAGGATGCAACAACTGAATGTGCCTAGGAACCCAATTAAATTAATTGAATCTAAGTGACACACTTAAGGAGCCATTTTCCCATTCTGAAACTTCTTTGTCTTGCAAAAAACAAAAAAAAAACAAGTCAAACCTAATCTCCATACAAATAAGGCAGTACATGAGAGACAAAGATACACATAGCCCTTCTGTGCTAGTGTGCTACTCAATTCAACAATAAATAAGCTGACTATGACTCTTATATATCCAACTATAGGAAAAGTCAAAAACTATTGTACCAGCTCTATTTATACATAAGAGAGTTAAGAGATAAATTAAAGAAAACCAAGAAATGCTACGTACTGTGATGCTTCTTAGTTATTGTCATCGCTGTCACTAAGGGATTCGTCTTCATCTTCCCCATAGACAACTTCATCAACATCTTCATCTTCACTTTCATCAAACTGGTCGTTAAGTGATGATGTTATAGTAGATCTCTGGCCGGCCTTGTTGATCTGAGAAAAAAGTAATTTAGAAAATGAACACTCACAAAAACAGTTGAACTTGAAAAGGCAAAGTTCCTACCTGTGTGTTTATAAGCTGCAAACGACCAGCTAACTGTAGTAATGGTTGAATTGCTACACGTTTTGATTCTGCCAGCTGGAACAAGAAAATTGTAACCTTAGATAATAATCATTGTTCATCTTAAAAACACTACATTTCAGAAAAAATACATACCTTTATCAAGATTTTGCATCTCTCAGAAGGAAAGACGTTGTTTCGATACGCAATTCTCGTTAAAGGTATGTATTTTGGTTGAATAGTAGTTTCTTTTTCTTTTTTTAATTAAAGGGAAATTTTATTGATAAGCTCAAGGAATTACACAAAAGTGGAGGACAAGCGCACTACAAACTGATCCTTCTCTTTCATCTTTAATAGAAAATGTCTTCATACTATGTCAAAAATAAATTATTCTTCATGTTATAGTGTAATTATGTTTAGGATTTTCATATTTTATAGGTAGGTTGCAAAAAGGTGATTTCTTTATTTTAGGACTGTATGTTCTTTACTTGGTTTGATTTAAGTGGGGGTTGTTACTTTGTAGTAATTGTGGTGTAATCTTGTTAATTTGAGTTTGAAACCAATTAGTAAATAATTCTACACCTAAGATTAGGTGAGTGAGGCCCTCATGCTAAAACCAGAAAAGGCTAATAAAAAGCAACTCCACAACATAAGGAGTTGAATAATGCATCCCATTTAAATACAACAATTTTTTTTAATGCATACCTGTGAAAGGAGAAAATAACTTTTTTTTACAAGCATAACATGGATGGTTACAGCCAGGTCTTTCAAAGGGTTTAATTCAGGAAATTGTACTCCATTAGGAGTATAAATTTTAAAAGTGAGATCTTTTTTACTGGCACTTGGTTGGGTTGTACTTGTTCCTATCATGTTGGCAGCTGGATTAGGGTAAAGTTACCTTCTATGTGTAATCTTTCATTGATGATATTCTAGGTCACATGGACACTTCTCAAATTCTGTTGAGTTTGTGTCGGATTCTTGTTGGACACTGACACTGCAGTGGACATGTGTCGAACACAACACACCCGTGTCCTACGTGCTTATTACGTTGGACACTTCCTGGACACGGATTTTGTTAATTTTCTTTTCTTTAGCCAGAACAAATCTTGTTTGTACTATTCAAACTGATTTGCTCCTCTCCCTAATAATTAAGTGCACCACTTCTCTCTTTTTTTTCCTTTGGTTCCTTATATCTTCCTATATTTTATCTCATATGTTATGAGCATGACTTCTGCTTTATACCCTTTTTTTGTGTGATTATGTATCTTGAATCATTCTGAAACATCATATGATTTGAATTCTACTGTTTTTGTAATACACTGATATAGATTATTTAATTTGAATGTCCTTGCCATGCTCATGTCCTACTTTTGGAATGTACCCATGTCTGTGAAAGTGTTGAGACCGTGCTTCTTAAATAATATTTAATTAATCTAACAAATTGTTAAAAAATAAATAATAACCTATACAATTAAGGTCAAAGAACCAACTCATCAAATAACTGTACAACCTGATTTCAAATTAAAAAAAACAATTCATTTGCACACAGCCAAGCACTTGGCATTGCGTGTTCTTAATTTACCAAGAGTCTCTTAGGCTTCAATATGCAGTAATTACAGACATGGAACAAATATAATTTGAAAGATCCGAACAAAATAGTTGTTTTGTCTTTTGAGATACTCTCAGAAACCTAGCCAGCAAGTTTATCATTGATCTCTGTCATGGATGACTGTACTTTTCACTAAACAGATAGAGACTAAAACACTAGTTCCCATTTTTTGGCTGCCACGGCCAGTTCTCATCCTTCATTTTGTGTTCTCACAAATCGATATGCATAGGGTTTATTAATGAGCTCAGATGTGATCTGTTTATGACAGGAGATATCATCGAATGCCTACATGTGGCTTGGAGCTGATCATGCTACACTCCTTTGCCGAGAAGAACTAAATTTCTCATATTTTACATTAATGTGTAACTGGGAGAGTATTATTGTCCCTGATCTCATGTACTGTGTTCGTAACTTTGGATGTAGTGACATAGTGTAACATTCTTTCACAATTTTATTCTAAACCTTTGCCAAAAATAAAAAAAAACCCGAAAATGTTTATCTTAGATTCACTCAGTCAGGTTCTTAGTAAACATACATTCATGGGGTCTATTTGATTGATCAGGTTACTGCAGAGTATCGGATAGCATATCGGAAGTACAGTGTGATTTGATTGAAAATCTCCTAAAATAACTGATCACTTGCGAATGGGTATAAAAATATTCTAACGTACTCTGCCTATTTTGTGCAGGAATATTTTTTTATGTTAAAACGTGTGAGGATTAAAATTCCTCACCGGCTAAAAGTTCTCGCAGCATGGATAAAAAATAGGAATTATATCTAGATTTCTCACAAAATTACACAGGCTTCCAATACTCCCCAGGATCTTTGACATGACCAATTAAATAGACCCTTGGGTTGTTCACCCGCCTCACCCACAGCGAAAAAAAGGAAAATCATTTGTGGTTTATAGCCCCTTTTGCATTAAGAAAACCAGGAAAATAAATAAACAAGCAAAAGAAGAAATGAGCATTCCCCATCACCTGGGTCAAAGTAGGAACTAATTCACAATTATGGCATGTTAATGATATCGATAGCCATCTACGAGGGTGGAAACTAAATTAGCTAGGAAATGACATAGACCAGTTAAATTAGAAAGTAGATCATCTTGATTTCGAATAAATTACCTCGTGAAGTGAATCAAGCATTTCAGCAGATGATTTTTGAGATGTCACATAGTCACTGTGATACAATAATATACTACAAATCCATGGAAGAACATTTCCATTGCCAGACCTGTGAAAATAAAACAAATTTATATTACATGATGATTTATTTTAAACTAGTTAATAAGAAGATATAAAACTCTTTAGCATTCAACACTTAGAACTAAATAAAAGGTTAACGTGTTCTTCTGACTTCGACTACTAGATACAAGAAACCAGATAAAAAAGTTAATCTTTTAAAAGCATGAAAACAGCATGATGTTTATCAGAAACTTGCACCCAATACCTACCTATTATACATTACATCAATGATCAAGATGTAGATGATGAAAGAGAGGAAAAACAGAATCTACTTTTTTATGGACTTATGGGTATAATTTAAAAGAGGACTAAGAAAAATCACCTCGATTTCCACATGGTAACCAAGACTGTCAGCAACGTGTATGCATCACTCGATGTCATAGACTTGACAGCTGCATTTATCTGATAAAAAGGGTAAAAGACACATACTATGTGAGCAATGGACTACAAAGGCGAGCAATCATATTTAGACTATTGCTGCTCTGTAGTATAGAAAATAAATTCATCAAAGGGCAAACTATCAAACTATGCAACAAACTATAGGTGAATTAGTGATCTATCCAACAAAAAAAATTCGCGTTCAATTCATCATGCAAACTTTTAAGTACAATCAATTTATACAATGCCGTCAAATTAAAATACAGACGTTAATATTTTTCTGACGTGTTTTTTTATTATTAAAATAATGTTGACTATGTAATTTTTT